>SNQJ01S0216703.1:421-15455 GCA_010110895.2 Picea sitchensis | reverse complement strand
TCCCTAGACGGAGGTAGGGACTAATAAATAACATCCACAGTTTTGTTGCATGACATGCCCTTTATCTAGTGTATTGGATTGTGAGGTATGCAAATTATGTGAGGACATAAAGATGCTTGTTTAGTACTAAGGTATAGATAAAAAAACACATTCAAATGTCATTATGAGATTTGTAGGCAAGGGACGTGTAACCATGTATGCATGTTCCTTTAGTTAGATAATAGTATGATAGATCTAATTGAAAAATAGATGTTTAATTCTTCAAAACCTTTTTCAAATACCAAATAAGGGAAAATAAGGATTAGTTATTGAGCATAATGGCTAAGACTTGAGAGTATGGAATCCTTTTGGAAATTTCAAATAGAGAGATAATGGACAATAGGCACACATAAGGTGAGACAAATTTGTCTCACCACCCCATACATTGATCATAAAAATGCATACATATATAGGATGAAAAATAGGTTCATGTTATTTTGGAACTGAATTAACATAATTGTTATAGTAAAGATTCTAACCAACTTGATTTTGTAATTACTCACATAACAAATTTCTAATAATTTATTTCAACAATTATTTCTATCACTCCCTGATCCAGATTTTATGAGAAGAATGAAATGAATACAGATCTATATTATTAACACAAAGATACAATGAAAAATAACAGAGATACAATCAAACTTGGCTTCTATTAAATAATAAATATGTTGAAACTGTAAAATGCAGAATGAAACAAGCTTGCTAGAATGGTGGTGGCATATCTCTGAGAAGAGATGTGACGGCTACGTTCATGAGCAACAAGATGAGTACAATGAGGCTCCAAAGGAATTTTTACATCAAACATGAATTCAAAAACCCTGTACATCCAAAAAACTAACTCTAGGAGATGAAGCGCCAAAAGTCAAGTGGGCCTCGTTGGGGTAAGTTGGTACATCAACTTCCCGAGGTTGTAACATTTGCATACGATCTTCGTTTTAGTCACACGATAGCCTGTTGGAAAGGTCTATATGAGGAATACACATTATGTCATCACACTTTGACTTCGTATATTGTGAGATTGTGGTGGGCCCAAAAAACATTGTTTAGGGCCTTAAAACAACCCCAAAAGTTTATAACCCAAAAAGCTAGAAAAAAACTACAAAAATGAAAAATGAAACTACCAATATGACATTTTCATGTGAGCCAGTTGGAATAGATGGGTACCCACTGGTATCCACCTGGATCAATCCTCCCCCCTTAGGAAGAAATGGTCTCAATTGCGTTGAGTTCACCCATCAGATGAAGAAAATTATGTTGAATTTGGCCCCGGGTGAGGCACTTGCCTTGGTGCAGGAGTTGCCCTGCTTTGACAACATGATAAAGATGAAAATTTTGTTGGTGGTTCCCTTAACCTGATCAGTGGATTCCTATTCCATGCACTCAAGGTTAAGTTATGTCGGTGTCAACTTTTCTGCTACCTCTGAGTTGTCCAATAATGGTGGAAAGTATGGTTGAAGGAGGTCCACATTAAACATTGGGTGAAAGCCAAGGAAGGGGGGAATGTTGAGCTCAAAAGCATTGTTTCCCACAACCTTGGTTATGGTATAAGGTCCATAGCAGAGTGGATGAAAAAATTGCAACCAAACTTTATCTCCCACCCGAAACTTGTGTGGCACCCGATGTTGATCATGGTGTTGCTTGTACTTGGCATTGGACTTCTGAAAAATATTTTGAACCTGTTGGTGGATGTGCTAGATCTACTCAATGAACTGGGTAGCTTTGTTGGCTTCAGTTTTATCATGGGACGACTCTGCCTAGGTTTCTGCAAGGGGTAGTGAAACATCCATGGGACCCAATGGTTGAAATCCCAACCCCACTTGAAAGGGGTTGTGGTCGGTTGAGCTAAGTATGGCTATGTTGTAGTTGTGTTGAACATAGGGAAGACTCTCATCCCATGTGTGGGGATGCTTGGAATTGTGCAGGAACATGATAAGCATGATCATCCGGTTGACGACCTCGGTTTGGAAATTCGTTTGAGGGTGGAAGGTAGTAGACTTGGTGAGTTTGGTGTCCAACAGTGACCAGAGGCTCAACCAGAATGTGATAAGGAACTGGTTGTCCCGATCTGAGACTATGGTTTGTGGTATCCAAAAATGTACCCACACTCGTCCGAAGAAGATCTTGGAAGTGGCCTGTGTTGTGATGCTCTTCTTGTAGGCAGTCATAATCACCATTTTAGAAAAACGATCAACCACCACAAAAACACATTCATTTCCCCTATTGGTTGACGGAAGGCCCGACATGTAGTCCATTAAGATGGATTCCCAGGGCCTTTTAGGAGTAGACAAAGGGGTGTACATGCCTTCTTTCTTAATGGCTAGTTTGGAAATGGTGCAAGAAGTGTAGGGTATAATATACTTGTTGACATCTTGTCGAAGTTTTGACCAATAGAGATGTTGTTGCAACACTACCACTATCTTTTCTACGCCGAAGTGTCCTGCCACCCAAATGTAGTGGGCTTCCCAAATCATCTTCGCTCGCTCACTTGATGGAACACAGAGATGGACCAATTGGGACAACAACCCATCTTGAAGATGGAAATCAATGAAAATTGTGTTTGCGCCCAACATCTGGTAGGTGGTGGTGAAGTTAGAATCTCTCTCATAGAATTGGGGCCATCTAGAGGTCTCGTGGCTGCAAGAGTTTAGCACCCTGGTGAGTGATGCAACTGTTGGGTGGCTAAGGAAATCAATAACATGGTTGACACGTCCTGTCTTATACTTGATGTTGATATGGAACTGCAACAAGTATGAGGGTCACTTCTGATGGTGGTCATTCTATAATTTTCCCTATGTCTGCATGAACTGTAGCGACTTATGATTAGTGTGGACGACTATCTCCTTCCCGAGAATGTAATACCTCCATTGGCAGCAGACTTCCACAATGGAGTACATATCTTTTTCGTAAGTAGGGTACTTACGGATGACATCTTATAGTATCTCACTATGATAGTCCATGGGGTGCCTGTGTTGAGTGAGAATTGTGCCCATAACATAGTCTGAAGCATCGATATCGATTTCCAAGGGTTTTTGTAGGTCAGGTAATGAGAGCACTAGGGCTGAGCACAAGTGTTTCTTCAAATCATCAAATGCTTGATGTTGTGACAGGCCCCACATGAACTTTTCCTTACCACCACCCCTGGTTACTTTGTCGAGGGACCATGCAATATGGGAGAATCCAAACACAAACCTGTGATAGAAATTGGCAAGACCTCAAAAGCTCCGAAGCTCAGTGAGTGTGGTTGGAGTTGTCCAGCCACGAATGACCTAGATCTTGGATGGATCCATATTCACCCCATGCTCATAAAAAATGTATCCTAGGTAATGGACCATGTCCGTTCTGAAGGAGCATTGTTTCAAATTTGCATATAGCTTGTGTTGTCGTAGAGTGTGTAGAACCTATTGAATATGTTGTAGGTGTTCCGCCCAATTCTTTTTGTAAATGAGAATTTCATCCAAATACACAACCACAAACGAAATGGTGAAAGGACACAAAATATTGTCCATCATCCTCATGAAATGTATTGGGGAATTTGTTAAACCAAAGGGCATGACCAACCATTCAAAAAGACCTTCTTTGGACTTGAAGGCAGTTTTCCATACATCTGTCTTCTCTATTGGGACCTGATGGTAGCCAGACTTCATATCAATCTTACTGAAGTATTTGTCCCCCTTGAGCTGGTCAAGGAGATCGTCAATTTAGGTAATCTAGTACCGATTATTGACTGTGATTTTATTTAGGGCCTGATAATCGATGTAGATTCACCAGGTCATGTCTTTCTTCTGCACAAGCACGATTGGGCTTCCACATGGTGATGGGTGGGGTTATATGTTCCCATTTTGATGAAGTTATTGGATCTGACGCTTGATCTCCTCGTTTTCTAATAGAGAGTAGTGATAGACTTGCCCATTGGGTAGCGGTGCATCGGGGTTGAAATCGATTGAATGCTTGACCTGGTAGTGTAGAGGTACCCTAGTGGGTCAGTAGAAGATGTATTTGTATTCTTCCACAACCTTATCCAATTTATTCTTCTGCATGGAGAGATAGGTCATGGAGGCCATGGATGTGGTGGAAACCTTCCGCTGACTTTGAGAGAGAATCACGAAGAAGAAAAAATTCCTGGTCTGGGAGATGACCTTCCTGCATTACTTGGAAGAGATCAAGGAAATGGTAGTAGGTGGGACTACCTCAGGTATCCTGTACAATTTCTTGTCCAGAGTAATAATAACATTATGAGGCCTAGACTCAAATACAACATGCCATTTCCATAAATAAGGTTGGCCTAAAATAACATCACAAACTTCAATGGGAGTGACATCATACAATACCTCATCTTTGAAGGGATTCATGCCATAGGACAGGCGACATTGTTGGATGATGCGAAGATTGCTTCCTTGGTGAAGCCATTCGATGGTGTATGGATGCGGGTGCAGTGTTTTTAGTAGGGCCAATTGCTTGATGAACACCACTGAGATGAGGTTATTCTAGCTACCGCTATCAACTATGAATTTCAATGGAGTACCCTTCACGCAAATCTGTCAATGAAAAAGGTGCTCCCCTTCCTTTGGCTTGTCAAGTTTACTGGGCTGGATCTTGGTGGTAGAAACAATGGCACTGGGTTCCATGTCAATAATCTATCTCATCTTTTCTGGTTCTGACTCTAATTCAGAACCTGCATCTGATTCAGAGGCTTTCACCTCAGCCACTAATGACTACTTTGAGTGGCAGTCAACAATGTTATGCTAGGGACTCTTATGGAAGTCGCATCACTTCTCGGTGTCTTTCTTCGTCGTTCCATTGTCCTTCTTTTTTTACGACTTAGAATAGTTGTATTGAGGTTGTCTATCTTTTCTTTTCCCTTTTTTATGCATGTTTGGGCTTCCTTTTCCCTACTTATGTTGTTAGGGGTTCCTAGACCCAAACTGACGTGTCTTTTGTTTAAGCTTATACTCGATTTGGACAACATATCTATAGGTCACGCCCAAGGATGAGATGTCTATAAACTCCATTTATGTGTTAATGTATCTATGTATACTTCCACAGTATTTGAGCACCAGATGTCACTCAGAATATTTGATATCGATCTTGGTGCACAATGTTTGGAAGATATTTGTGAACTATGGCACTGTTTGGTCCCTTTCCTATCACAGTGTAGTCCATCTTGTATATAGGTCATCATAACTTCCAACAAGGTAGTATTATTCCTTATTAACATCCTTGAAGGACTCCCACATGAGTGTGACTCTAAATAATTAGGGTTCCTCTGTTTCGTTTTTCTCACAGGAAGTCTCCCACCAATCTTTGACATGGGGGATGGCTTTGAGGAGTGAAAATGTAATATTTTCTCTATTGGAAAAGTTATGGACAACAAAGTATCATTCTAGCAGATTCAACCATTTGTCTATAGCATATGTGTCTACCTGACCTTAAAATATAGGAATATAAAATTTGATCTATACCTTTAAGGAGGTGGTTTCTCCGCTCGAGGAAGATGCGTCGTCTGTTGGTAGTTGTCAAAGGATTTGTGCAAAACTATACATCATCTCATTCCTCTATTGCGTGAGGGATTCCTTGAGTAACATTTTGAAAGGATCTATTATCTCGTCGTCTTTATTTTCTCCTGCCATGGAAAATCTCTTAGGCGTGTGAAAACTCTTTTCCTTGAGAGAAACAAGCTCAAGACCCAACTCTTTGTACCTTGACCTCATCGGGGACATGCACTAAAAATGACAAGGAGCAGACCTCTCTGATACCACTGATCTGGATTTTAGGAGCATAATGAAATGAATACATATCTATATTATTAACACATATATACAATGAAAAATAATATAGAGACAGTAAAACTTGTCTTCTATTAAATAAGAAATATGCTGAAACTGTAAAATGCAGATTGAAACAAGATTGCTAGAATTTTCACGGGTTATCTCTGAGAAGCGATGTGACAGTTGTGCTCATTCACAAGAACATGAGTACAATGAGGCTCCAAAGAAATTTTTACATCAAACATGAATTCCAAAACCCTAGACATCCAAAAACCTAACCCTAGGAGATGAAGCGCCAAAAGTCATGTGGGCCCCGTTGGGGTAAGTTGGTACATCAACTTCCCTGGGTTGTAACTTTTGCATACGATATATGTTTTAGGCACACGATAGCCCGTTGGAAAGGTATATAACATTATGCTGTCACACTTTATTTTAAATTGAAATGTGACTGTGGCGGGCCCAAAAAACATTGTTTAGGGCCTAAAAACGACCTTGGAAGTTTAGGACTCGAAAAGCTAGCAAAAAACTACAAAGATGAAAATTGAAACTGCCAAGATGACATCTGTATTGCATTGAGTTCTCCCCTTCATATGAGGAAATTTATGTTGAATTTGGCCCCTGGTGAGCCACTTGCCTTGGTGCAGGAGTTGCCCTACTTTGACAACATGATAAAGCTAACACTTTTGTTGGCGGGTTCCCTTGACCCGTGTGTCCATGATATGATTAGTGGATTCTTGTTTCGTGTAGTTAGGGTTGAGCTATGTCAATGTAAACTGTTATGCTACCTATGAGGTTTCCAATAATGGTGGAAAGCATGGCCGAAGGAGGTCCACATTAAACATTAGGTGAAATCCAAGGAATTGAGGAATGTTGAGCTCAAAAGCATTGTCACCCACAACCTTGGTGATGGTATAATGTCCATAGCGTAGTGAAGGAAGCTCCCAATGGGGTCCTGTAAGGCACTCTTTCTGTAAGTGCAACCAAACTTTATCTCCCATCTGAAACTTGTGTGTCACCTGGTGTTGATCATGGCACTTCTTGTACTTGTCTTTAGACCTCTGCAAAATATCCTGAACCTGTTGGTAGATGTGTTGGATCTGCTCAATGAACCAGGTAGATTTGTTGGCTTCATTTTGAGCATGAGACAATTCTACCTGGGTGGTTGCAAGGGGTAGTGCAACATCCATGGGACCTAATGGTTGAAATCCCAACGCCACTTGAAAGGGGTTGTGGCTAGTTGAGCTATGTATGGATCTATTTTATTTGTGTTGAACATAGGGAAGACTCTCATACCATGTGCGAGGATGCTTGGAATTGTACATATGCAGTATATGCACGATCATTAAGTTGACAACCTTAGTTTGGCCATCCATCTGGGGGTGGAAGGTAGCAGACTTGGTGAGATTGGTGTCCAACAATGACCATAGGCTTGACCAAAATGTGTTGAGGAATTGATTGTCCCTATATGTCATGATGGCTTGTGGTATCCCAAAATGTACCCACCCTCATTCGAATAAGAGCTTGGAAATGGCCTCTATTATGATGCTCTTCTTGCAGGCAGTCATAAACATCATTTTATAAAATGATCAACCACCAAAGAAAAATAGTCATTTCCCCGCTTGGTTGATGGAAGGCATGACATTTAGTCCATCGATATGGATTCCCAGGGCCTTTCAGGAGTAGTCATAGGGGTGTACATGAATTTTTTCTTAATGGTCGATTTGGAAATGGTGTTGGAACTGCAGTATCTAATATACTTGCTGGCATCCTGTCGAATTTTCGGACAATAGAAATGTTGATACAACACTACCACTGTATTTTATGTGCCAATGTGTCCTACCACCCAACTGTATTGGGCTTCAAAAATCATCTTCGCTCGCTCGCTTGATGGAACGTAGAGATGGCAGCGAAGTCAAAATCTCTCTCATATATTTGGGGCCATCCGAAGGTCTTGTGGCCACAAGAGTTTAGCACCGTGTTGAGTGATGCAACTGGGGGGAAGCTGAGGAAATCATCGATGCATTTGGTGCTTCCTGTCTTATACTTGATTATGAGATGGAACTGCTACAAGTATGTGGACCACTTATGATGCCAATCATTCTACAATTTTCCCTATGTCTGCATGAACAACAACAAATTATGATCGTTGTGGATGATTATCTCCTTCCTAAGAATGTAATTCCTCCATTGGCGGTACGGTTTCACAATGGAGTACATATATTTGTCGTAATTAGGGTACTTACAGACGATATCTAATAGTGTCTCACTATGATAGGCCACTAGGTGTCTGTGTGAGTGAGAACCGTTCCCACAACATAGTCTCAAGCATATGTCTCGATCTCAAAGGGTTGTTGCAGGTCAGGTAATGAGAGCACTATGGCTGAGCACAAGAGTTGCTTCAAATCTTATAATTCTTTTTGATGTGACAGGACCCACATGAAATTTTCCATACCACCACCCCTGGTTACTTAGCTGAGGGCCAATGCAATATTGGAGAATCCAATCATGAACCTGCAATAGAAATTGACAAGGCCTAAAATGATTCAAAGCTCAGTGAGTGTGGTTGGGGTTGGCCAGTCACAAATGACCTGGGTCTTGGACGGATCCACATGCACCCCATGCTCATCAACAATGTAGCCTAGATATTGGACCCTATCCATGCTGAAAGAGAATTTTTTCAAATTTTCATATAGCTTGTGTTGTCGCAGAGTGTGCAGAACCTGCTTAATATGATGCAGGTGTTCTGCCCAATTCTTGGTATAGATGAGGATGTCATCCATATACACCACCACAAAATAATTTGTGAAAGGTCGCAAAATATTGTCCATCATCTTCATGAAATTTGTTGGGGCATTCATTAAACCAAAGGGCATGGCCAACCATTCAAAAAGACCTTCTTTTGACTTGAAGGTATTTTTCCATACATCTGTCTGCTTTATTGGGACCTTATGGTAGTCAGAATTCAGATCAATATTACTGAAGTATTTTTCCCCCTTGAGTTGGTCAAGGAGATCGTCAATTTAGGGAATCGGGCACTGGTTCATGACTGTGAATTTAATTAGGGTCTGGTAATCGATGCAGAGTCGGTAGGTCCCATATTTGTTTTGCACAAGCATGATTGGGCTTCCACACAGTCATGCGTTGGGTCGGATGTGCCCATTAAGGTGCATTTCTTGGATCTGATGCTTGATCTCCTCATTTTCTAAAAGAGAGTGATGATAGACTTTCACATTGGGTAGTGGTGCGTCAAGGGTGAAATCGATTGAATGCTTGACCTGACAATGTAGAGGTACCCCAGTGGGTGAGTAGAAGATGTCTTTGTATTCTTCCATGACCTTATCCACTTACTTCTTATGTGTGGAGAGATTGACAATAGAGGCCATGGATGTGGTGGAAACCTTCTTCTCACTTTGAGAGAGAATCACAAAAAAAACAAACTTCTCAGTCTGAGAGATGACCTTCCTGCATGGCTTGGCAAAGATCAAGGAAATGGAAGTAGGTGATAATACCTAGGGTATCCTATAAAATTTCTTGTCTAGAGTAATAATAACACTATGAGGCCTAAAGTCATATATAACATGATGTTTCCATAAATAAGGTTGGCCCAGAAAAACATCACAAACTTCAATGGGAGCGACATCAAACAATACCTCATCTTTTAAGGGCTTGATGTTGTAGGACAAGAGACATTGTTGGCTGACGCAAAGATCACTTCCTTGGCGGAGCCATCTGATGGTGTATAGTTGCGGGTGCGGCGTTGTCGGCAGGGCCAACCACTTGAAGAAATCCATTGAGATGAGGTTCTTATGGATACTTCTATCAACGATGAATTCCAACATAGTACCCTTCACCCACATCTATGAATGAAAGAGGTGATCGCCTTCCTCTAGCTCGTTAGGTTCACTGGGATGGATCTTGGTGGTAGCAATGATGGCACTAGATTCTGTGTAAATAATATGTCTCCCCTTTTCTAGTTATGACTCTAAGTTGGAACCTGCATCTAATTCATAGGATTTCACCTTAGCCACCAATTATTTCTTTGAGCGACAGTCAACAATGTTATGCAAGGGGATCTTATGGAAGTCACACCACTTCCTAGTGTCTTTCTTCATCTTTCATTGTACTTCTTTGTTTGCATCTTAGATTGGTTTTCCTGAGACTATCTATCTTTTCTTTGCCCTTTTTTCTATGGGTTGGGGTTTCCTTTTCCCTATTTCTGTTGTGAGAGGTTCCTAGACCCAAAATGTCACGTATTTTTGTTTAAGCCTCTTCTCAATTTTGACAGCATATCGATAGTTCACGCCCAAGGATGAGATGTCAAGAAACTCCATTTCTTTATGGATGTATCTATGTATAGTCCCATGGTATTTGAGTACCATATGTCACTTATAATATTCGATACCCATCTTGGTGTGCAAGGTATGGAAGATATTTGTGAACTTTGGCACTGTTTTGTCCATTTTCTACTGCAGTGTGGTCCATCTTGTATACAGGTCGTCATAACTTCCAACAAAGTAGTATTTTTCCTTAATAGCATCCATGAAGGACTCCCAGGTGAGTGTGACTATAAATAATGAGGGTTCATATTTTTCATTTTTATCACAAAAAGTCTCCCACCAATCTTTGACATGGGGGACGACTTTGAGGAGCACAAATGTAATATTTTCTCTATTGGAAAAGTTATGGAAAGAAAAATACCCTTCTAGGAGATTCAACCATTTGTCTACAACATCTACATCTATATGACCTTCAAATATAGGAATATAAAATTTGAAATGTACCTTGAAGGGGGTGTCTCCTCCACTCAAGAAAGATGTCTCGCTCGTTGGTAGTCGCCGAAGGATTTGCACAAAGCTATCCATCATCGCGTTCCTCTGTTGTGCGAGGGATTCCTCGAGAAATAATTTGAAAAGATATCTTGGCCCGTCATATTTCTTTTCTCCTACCATGAAAGGTTTCTTGGGCGTGCAGTGCAATAGCTCTTGTCCTCAAAAGAAACAATCTTGATACCCATCTCTTTGTACCTTGACCTCCTCGGAGTCATGCATTAAGAACGACAAGGAGTAGAACGCTCTTATACCACTAATCCAGATTTTATGAGTAGATAGAAATGAATAGATATATATATCATTAACACAAATATATAATGAAAATTAACAAAGATACAGTAAAACTTAGCTTCTATTAAATAAGAAATATGTTGAAACTGTAAAATTCAAACTTAAACAAGATTGCTAGAATGGTGGTGAATTATCTTTGAGAAGAGATGTGACGGTTGCACTCATTCACAAGAACATGAGTATAATGAGGCTCCAAAGGAATTTTTACATCAAACATGAATTCCAAAACCCTAGACATAAAAAAACCTAACCCTAGGAGATGAAGCGCCAAAATTCATGTGGGCCCTGTTGGGGTAAGTTGGTACATCAACTTCTCGGGGTTGTAACTTTTGCATAGGATATTTGATTTAGGTGCACTATAGCTCGTTGGAAAGGTCTATCCGAGGAATACACATTATTACATCATACTTTGACTTTAACAATTATGTGACTATGGCGGGTCCAAAAAACATTGTTTAGGGTCTCAAAACGGCCCCAAAAGTTTAGGACTCGAAAAGCTAGAAAAAAACTACAAAGACGAAATATGAAACTTCCAAGATGACGTTTGCATGTGAGCCAGATGGAATAGGTGGGTGGCCACCGATATCCATCAGGATCAATCCTCCCCCCTTAGGAAGTAATGGTCTCCATTGTGTTGAGTTCCCCTATCAAATGAGGAAATTTCTACTGATTTGGCCTCGGGTCAGCCAGTTGCCTTGGTGCAGGTGTTGTCCTGCTATGACAACATGATAAAGCTGAAACTTTTGTTGGTGGGTTCTTTTGACCTATGTTTCCACGATATGATCACTAGATGCCTATTCCATGCAGTCAAAATTGAGCTATGTCGGTGTCAACTTTTCTGCTACCTCTGAGGTGTCCAATAATGGTGGAAAGTATGGTCAAAGGAGGTCCACATTAAGCACTAGGTGGAATCCAAGGAAGGGGGGAATGTTGAGCTCAAAATAATTGTCACCCACAACCATGGTGATGGTATAAGGTCCATAACAGAGTGGACAAATATTTCAATGGGGTCTTGTAAGACATTCTTTGGGCAAGTGCAACCAAACTTTATCTCCCACACGAAACTTGTGTGGAACTCGGTGTTGATCATGGCATTGCTTGTACTTGGCATTGGAATTCTACAAAATATCCTGAACCTATTGGTGGATGTGTTGGTTCCACTTAATGAATCAAGTAACTTTTTCAGCTTTGATTTGAGCATGAGACGAGTCTTCCTGGGTGGCCGCAAGGTGTAGTGAAACATCCATGGGACCCAATGGTTGAAATCCCAACCCCACGTGAAAGGCGTTGTGACAAGTTGAGCTATGTATAACTTTATTATAGCTATGATGAACATAGGATTACAACCATTTCTCACATTCATCCCACTTTGCATCTATGGGCTTACATAGATATGAAGCATCTCTCAAACAGTTACATAAATGTAATTTGCACCTAACCATTTCTATTTTTAATTGATTTTTTTCAACTAAACTCAAAATAATAGGAGTTAAGAATGTACTCATATCCAAAATCTGGGAAATTATCAAACAGTTACATAAATTTAATTTGCACCTAATCAATTCTATTTTTAATTGAATTTTTTCAACTAAACTCAAAATAATAGGAGCTAAGAATGTACTCATATCCAAAATCTGGGAAATTGGTTGGCATTGTTTCAACAATTTTCCCTAGTATTTTGTTCTCTTGAATTTCTAACACCTTGTTAATTTAATTTAATCATTATGATTAATTTAGTTAAATTACGTGAATTAATTAATTATTGAGTTAATGAAATTTTATATTTATCTTTTAAATTCACTAATGCACAAACAAAAGAATTAATATTTTATTGCTTTGGGGTAGGTAGGGAATGAATGGGAATGGATAAGGGAGGTTGGAAAATTTATGAAGGGGGGAAGTAGCTGGAGGGGGATAAGGAAGAGGGTTGGGTGCCTTGGGAGGGGTATTCAAGAAGGGAGAGAAATGAGAGAGCTCGGGAGGAACTGGTGGAGAAATTTGGGTGGGCTTACTAGTGGTATGGAGTTGCTCAGATTTTGAGCTTTGGGGCTAGGGAGTCGAAGCGAGCTCGTTGGGAGGAAAACACTCAGTTTTCAGGCAGTTTCAAGCTCTTGGTAGAAGACAATCAAAATTTTGGTAGCAAGCTCTTGGTAGCAGACAATCAAAATTTTGGTAGCAGGCAGTCACCTCAAGGGACAACATCTCCAATAGGTATTTTTCTATTTTAATGTTTTTCTTGAATCAAATTATGAATATTGAAATTATTTGGTAAGATGTGAAATTTGAAAATTAAATTGTTGGAAATTACTGCCATGGAAATCACTCTTAAGCTGCCATGGAAATTACCGTTAAAGCTTTACATTGGTGCAAAATACAAATTTATTTTTATTTTTCTATGAAGCCCCCCTCAAAGAAAAAAAACTGCAAGGGAACACAGAAGATGAAGGAAGGAATGAATGGCAAGAACGAAATCCTGCACTCTATCCAACTGCTATCCACCTGCAAGAAAGAAAGAAAGAAACAAACAAAAAAGTTTAAATAACCCCAGCGGGAATTGATTCCAAGTAAATATTATCGTAAGCACACACAAAGCCGTAACTAGGGTATCGATCTAGTCCTTTGCTCGAAATTTTCCCAACCAGTAGTCACGACCTCAAATAACAGTATATGAGACCTTACTAGGTTAATATGGAGCGCTACAATCATAAAACACCCTTGTAAAAATAGAAGTATTAAACAACAACCCAAGAAAACCATATAAGTAATGCAAATAGATTATTCGGGATTGTGAAGGCGTGCTTCCACAACAATAATAAAATTAACAAGATTTAACCAAAATTATAAAACAAACAAAAGACAAGAAACCCATGAAGTGGCCAACCAAAAAAAAAATATCCTAATGTACTAACTTAGCTTATAGGTTCTGATGATCTGGCCTTGTATGGTAATCTACTATCAGAAAACACCCATACATTAAGGATGTTGTTAGTGAAACTTCCATGGTTAATCTATGTCTCCCATAAATCAGATAAGCAGTTTAAAGGGCTTACCTGGGATTATGAAGGCATTGGAAGAGATGATGGATGAAGAACAAACAATAAAAGCAAAGAAGCATTCCATTATGGGAGCAATTGAGAACTCATAATCTATTCCACATCTTGTTACAAAGGATTAAGAACTATTAAGCTTGAGAATGAACGCATTCTCATCTATTATAATGCGAGAGATTTCGCTTGCTTATATGGCGAGGATAATTAGTGACAACACTCCCTCCTCCCCTTGCTAGGATTATTTCTCTACGCTTCTCAAAATGGTGCAGTATGAAGGTGTTGTAGGGTTCAAGTCTTATTCAAAAAATTGAATATCCTGCGACCTATCATCAAATCTGCACCGAGGTCATTGCTGTCAGAAGGGTGGAAACATTGGTGTTATTGATGAAAAGTAGAATTAATCGATGGAGACCTTACCTTTCGTGTTGAACCCTTGGTGTGGACCGCAGTAGGAGTCGTAGGTTCACTTCTTATCCAACTTCATGGTGTATCCCTCGCCGAGAGCATTGAGGAGATCTTCATCTGAATTTAAGGTGATGGAGGCGTTCACTCTGGGGAACACTTCGTCATCCTCGAAGATGACGACGTGAGGAAATACGAAATTGTTCTTGAATATGATAGGCTCCTCGGGGAAACCTGGAATTATTTGGAAAAGAAGGTCAACTCTCAATTTCTCCCCCATCAAGACTTCTGACATGTTCGCTTTTCTGACTGCTGCACCCATCAGAACGCTCACGCTCGTCATGGTCGCCACTAGGGCCTTGCACATGTCCATATTAGTCGAATAGAGACAACAATATCGACCCAACTACATAGGCAGAGAAACCACTGCCATATAGGAAGATCTACTCCTGTGAGTAATTTAAAGGATCCAAGAAAATGGACAGAGACATCCATGCACCGGTGCTCACTTTCGATGAGAACATTGGGGTGTAAGGAGAGGATGTAGGGTTAGGGTTTGAGTGATGTTTCATTTATTATTATTATTATTATTATTATTTTGATGTGAGGGAGTTGGAGGCACGTGGGTCTCTTGCGAGGTCTCACGATGCCTAACGGT
>SNQJ01S0216702.1:5449-15455 GCA_010110895.2 Picea sitchensis | reverse complement strand
GACAGACCTGGATTTTACAGTAAGATAATCGGTGGTGCGGCCTTTTCTTTCAAAGGCGTACACGGACACATCTATCGTTTCTCTTGCATCATTATTTTTCTGGACCCGGAGACGAAATTCATGCTAACAGAACCAGTATTGTTATATAGGTTTCATGAATTTTGAAGCACAATGACTTTAACATTTTTGTTCCATCTGCTCTGAAAAGTCTACAGCGAAATTTTTTAGGGTTTTCTAGCAGTCCTAGACGCCGAGATCAAACAACTTTCAGAGGCCGATCTCCAGTTAAGTATCTCCGATTGCGTTTTTCAGAGATCTTTTAGAGTTTTGGTTTCTACTGCTCTTTGTGGATCTCCATATCGACGGTTCCGTATCCCCAGCTGCTTGTACTATGTTATTTCTCTATTTGCCCCAAGTCACACCGTATTTAGACTCTGGTATATCTCTCACACGGATCTGCCAGCCTGCAGACATATAGTATTTAGCTCATATTTATCGTGTTCAACTATCTGGAAGCCCTGGATTCTTAACATCTCTTCATGTTACATCTATACCTGGCTCTTTTCCAAATGCAAAATTACATAATGGACTACGTGAAAACAATAGACAAAGAAGAATACACTAACAAATTGAAGAATGAACGCTACCAGAGATCTCTTATTGCATGTATTAAATAACTTACATTGTAGTCTCAAGTAACGAACAAATGGTTTCAAAAAACTAACTACAAATGACTAGTAACTACAAGTAGAGTAAACATTGACATTACAAATAACTTCAAGTAATGTAAACGTTGACGTTTATGAAATTATAATTTTTAATATTCCCTCTTAATACTGAGGATTACATTATTAATAATGTTTATATTTTGACATTGAAATTGAAAAACATCTCTTCCAAAAGGCTTAGTGAAGATATCAGCTAGCACCACAAAACTTGAGAGAAATGTTACCATCTTGTTCATAAATAAAGTGAAATCCATATCAATGTGTTTTCTTTTATGATGAAACACTTTAAACAAGGAAATGACAGCATTATTGTCACAATAAATCAAAATAGATTCTTTTGTGGTATATCCAAAATCCAACAAAAGTATTTGAAGCCAAAATGTTGTTTTTGTTGATGCTACATATTTTGCTTCTGCAGAAGAGATAGAAACTATGCGCTCCTTCTTAGATACCCATGAAATTAAATTCTTGCCAAAAACATAAAAGCATTTCGTAAAGTACTTTTTTTTGTCATGAATGATGCCAACATAATCACTATTAGTCTAACCTATTGTGTGTTGAAGCTATGTACCATTGATTTTAGTAAGATACACAAGACTACTATTGATTTTTTTATACAATTTGGAATTAACTACTAATACCAAATCTTCCTCCATTAACTTAGTTCCAAGAGCAATAGGAGTGTCAACAAATTTACACTTTTCCATCTTAACCTTTTTCAAAACTTCAACAACATATTTATGTTGACTAATAAATATACAATGATCACATTGTTCTACTTCAATACCTAAGAAATACTTCATTAATCAAAGATATGTCATTTCAAACTCATTTTTCATGGCTTTTAAATTCATCTAACATCATGTTTCTTGTGTAGATCATGTCGCCAACATAAAGACATAGGATGAGAATATTACCTTGCTTATTCAAATTGATATACGAAGTAGGCTCATTGTTTCTCCTAATGAAACCATATTTGAGAAAATAATGATCAATTCTATTGTACCAAGCTTACAGAGTTTGTTTCAAACCATACAAGGATTTCTTCTTCTTCAATTTGTACAATCATGCTCTTGTGTTTTGACTTCAAATCCCGACGGCTCATGGAAATACACTTATTAATTTAACACTCCATTTAGGAAGACAATCTTGACATCCATTTGATAAATAGGCCACTTGTTTTGTGCTATAATGGCCAAAACAAATTGAAAAGTATCTAATCTTGCTACAGGTGCGAAAGTTTCACCATAATCAATGCTAGGTTGTTGTGAAAAACCTCTCAAAACTAACCTTGCTTTGTGTTTTTCAATATCAATTTTTTCATTTAATTTAGTTTTATAAACCCATTAGACACCTATGGCATTTTTATCTGCAGGTAGATCAACTAAATCCCATGTATTGTTTCTTTCAATAACTTCTATTTCATTATTCATTGCATATACCCATTCTTTTTTCTTCATAGCTTCATCAAAACAAGTAGGTGAGATGAGAAAAATGTAAATTGTACTACATTATGAGCTTGGTCTTATATATCACTCAAACTTCTCATTCTTTGATGTTTATGGTCAAAATTTGAATAACTATGAGATGAAGAGTCATTAAGAGATGAATAACTACTTTCAATTGGAATTTGCAATCTTGGAAGGCATGTCATAGGTGCTTGATGTTCGTCTAACTTTGTAGGTGCTTGATGTTCATATAACTTAAGAAAAATATTGTGAGAAGTAATGCTTTCCATTTCATTCCATGATTTATCTTTCATGAATTTAAGATCTCTACTTACTAGAAATTTTTAGTGACAAGATTATATAATTTGTAAGTTTTTTGGTTGTTCACTATAGCCGATAAAAATGTACTTCTCACTTATATCATCAAGTTTATTTCTTAGCTCTTCAGAAACATGAGAAAAAACAATTCAGCCAAAAATTATGAAATGAGAAACATTTACCTATGATCCACTCCATTTTTCTTTAGGTACTTTACATTGAACACTCAAAGTTGGTGATCTGTTAAGTATATAAAATAAACATGCAACTGCTTCAGCTGAGTAATCTTTGGACAATTTTCTTTTTGTAAGTAAACCAATGGACATGTTAGTGATGGTGTGATTCTTTCCAAAAATAAACAAACTCTCTGGAGTCATATTCTCCTCCTCCATCAAATATCAAAACCTTGACAAACAGACCACTATGTTTCTCTGCTTCAGTAGTGAATTCCTTGAATTGAGTGAAAGTCTCAGATTTATGTTTGAGAAAGAAAACCCAAACTTTCCTACTAAAATCATCAATAAATGCCAGAAAATAAAAACACCCACCAATTGATTGATTTTTCATAGGTCTACATAAGTCACTGTGAACTAATTCTAATCACTCTTTGGCTCTATAAGAGGCTAATGGAAAACTTTCTTGATGATGTTTTCCTACTATGCAACTTTCATGAGAAGGAATAGGACTAATCAAAGGATAGAATCCTGTTACCATAGACCTTCTTTGTAACAAACTTATACTTTTGACTAGTAAATGACCATAACAATAATTCCACAACTCAGTTTCATTTGTATTAGAAATATTACATGCATACATCTTCCCATTTCTCGTTTCTAATGTAAACAAAATGTTCTTTGTCAATTGAACTTTTTCAACAAGTTTTTTAGCTTGATTAAGAATTGTGCAATTGTTTGTGTGGAAAGTAGCATCATACTGAATGATCATCACCCAAACTAATTGTACTAATAAGAGATTTATCAATATTAGAAGGAAAAACATTGTGACAAGTCATATGATTTCTACATGCACTACCTAGCAAACAAACATTCTTGTCAAAAAAATTCTCAGATACTTGATAGCAAAGAAATAAAGTATTAGATGTTTCACGTTCCATGACATTAGCTCTATTTTATACTGCAACTTACGACATTAAGATATATGGTGACCATACCTTTTAATAACGACATTGAATTTTAGATTTTTTTTTTCTATCTTTGGTCATTATCTTGTGAAGATGATCTTGACTGCTCTCACTTCTCTTTTGTTTGTTCAGGTTTATCTTTTGTGTGAGATCGTTCTCGACCACGTACTCTTTTTCCATAAAAAGATATGCCTCTACTTCTGTCCATGGAAACCTTAGTCTAGATTGCATGTTTAAAGTAACAATATCGAAGTTCATCCTTGCTTCATGAGATAGAAACAAACCCGTCAATTATTTTATAGAAAAAATAGTTAGATCTTTCGACTAAAGAAGAGGAGTGACTACCATTTCAAATTTCTTAGGTAAAATTCTATGAAATTTTTCAACAACTCTTTGGTTTATGACTTCTTTTTCCCATTAATCCTAAGTTGATTCATAATACAAATAACTTTAGTCATAAACTAATCAACACTTTTTTATTCACTCATCTTGAGAGTTTCAAATTGAGTTCTAAGGGTTTGAATTCTCACTGTTTTCAATTTGTCATTACCCTTATAAGCCAACTTAACAATACTCCATGTTTCTTTAGCAATAATTTTAGGAAATATTGAATCATCTAATGAAACTAAGATATATGATTCGCCTTTGCCTTTTTTTTTTCTTAAATTCTTCTAATTTATTTCTTTGGTCATGAGTCATAATTGCAACAACAATTACATTAGATTATGTGAACCCTACTTCAACACAACCCAACATCCTTGATCTTACAAAATGACTTTCACTTTCTCACTCAAAAAATCATAATTAGAATCCATTAAAGTTGGTTGGTGCAACCAATAACTAACATTTGTTTAATTCCAAAATATCAAACCACAATTTTTAATAATTGATATCACTACAAGTCACCTTTCAAATTTCATTGAAACTTTAAATAAACTCGAAGTCACCTTTCAAATTTCAATGAAACTTTAAATAAACTTCAAATACTTTAGATGGAGTGTTAAACAATGGAAAAACAAATTAGTTTAGAGACCCATACGAATCGCAAGCCTATTTGGACATTCAATTACCATGTATCCAGTCTCCAAATATAAGAGCGGTGACTCTTGCCTAGCCAGCGGCCACTTCCAAACCGAAGACTCAACATGGGCGACTCTTCTCTAGCCAGCAGGCATCGAATCTCCCGATACTCCTTTCAATGCGAGAGCGTGAGACAGCAGCAGTCTCTCAGGGCAAACAGCAACAATTTCTCATGAAAAACAACGTTCAAACGGTATTCTTGACATTCAGTAAGTGGGCGCATACAACAACATTCTCTTCTCCAACAGAAAGGACTGATACCATGAAAACAATAGAGAAAAAAGAATACATCAATATGCATGTATTAACTAACGTACATTAGACAGTTTACAGTTAGTAACTAAACTAACGAACAAATGGTTTCAAAAAACTAACTACAGGTAAACATCAAGATTACGGAAATTACCACTCCTAACATCACGGAGATAAACTCTCAGGGCTGTTCTCACCAATGCTCTTACTGCATGCTTTTTCAACATCAATACTATTGCAGATTTTCATCATCAATACTATTGCAGATTACGAGGTTTGATTTCACTTTGACCTCTCATATGCATTTCGATGATCTTGGATTTTGATTAGAAGTATTACCAAACAAATGATCAATCCTTTTTAAGATGAATAATTAAAGTGCAAACCGCTCCCGGGGTATTGGAAATTTCATGTAGTGGCACATTCTGAATCATATATGCACAAATACTCTTGGTTCAGTTTTCAAAAATATTTTCTTCACATCTATAGTTCACTTCAGTGAATGCTAAATAATATATTTTTCTTCACATCTATAGTTCACTTGAGTGCATACTGAAGAATATATGGGCAAATACTCTTGGTTGATTTATCAAAAATATTTTCTTCACATATATACTAATCATACAACACTTTTCGCCTCCTCTTTCTATTGTTGTGTCTGATAGCAAAACCCTTGTCGTGAAGTATACCCACGTCAAAATTCGTTTAGCCTAAGTAGCCCTACTGTACTTCTCATCCATTTCTACTCAGCCCACTGGTCACGAGGTCTCTCTCACAGCAACACAGTAACCCATACACATTAGCACTCGTTCCTTTCATCACAAATTTCAGATACATCTCGCATCCAGGCACCATATCACATGTTGGGCTAGCACTTCACATACAAAGAGTATGCATCGTCATAACTCCATTTCTCTATATTCTCAGAGGTCCTAGAGTTCATCTAATAAATGTTGATCACTTAGCTTCACCACCAGCTGACTTTATGGACAGTAACTTGGTTTGTATCCTCTCTCTCTCTTTGACATTACACCTAGTCATGGCTAACAGCCCCACCTCCTATCTTTCCGAGAACCTTTGCACTCTCTTCACTCTGAATCCATTGCATCTCTATTAGGATGCTCACATTATTATGCTCCTTGGCACTCTCAACCCATTATTCTCCGGTGCACAGCAGCCCACTGGCCCTCTCATTTGCCAGTGGTAGGAGATACTCATACGTCTTCTAATCAGCTGCTCCTTCAGAGATGTAACTCATATTACTTGCAGTCATTATCACCCAGTCGAGATTTTTTACAGCAGCAGGCAGATGGTTCACAGGGTTTTCATTATCAACCAAAGCAGTAGCAATGGTCCAACACCATATTTCATCAAAGTATTCTTCCAACATTCATTACTCCAGAGCCAGACATACACTCAACNAGCCCCACCTCCTATCTTTCCGAGAACCTTTGCACTCTCTTCACTCTGAATCCATTGCATCTCTATTAGGATGCTCACATTATTATGCTCCTTGGCACTCTCAACCCATTATTCTCCGGTGCACAGCAGCCCACTGGCCCTCTCATTTGCCAGTGGTAGGAGATACTCATACGTCTTCTAATCAGCTGCTCCTTCAGAGATGTAACTCATATTACTTGCAGTCATTATCACCCAGTCGAGATTTTTTACAGCAGCAGGCAGATGGTTCACAGGGTTTTCATTATCAACCAAAGCAGTAGCAATGGTCCAACACCATATTTCATCAAAGTATTCTTCCAACATTCATTACTCCAGAGCCAGACATACACTCAACAATATGCACACTTCTCACAATCTTCCTCACCCTCCTTACCACCAATCCCAAAACGGGGAGCCTTCGTTGCCTATAGCACATCCTTTATACTCTAGCTCCCGACGATCACATTCTCATTAGCTCGCATCATCACCTAGTGTGCTCTTAGATTCTCGATAATAGATTAGCACTACTTCTCCAATTTGAAAGAGGTACATAACATGAATTATTTAAAGTCAAAGTCATCTTCAACCATTGCATACTTAGAGTTGAGTGGTTTCATTCTTAAACTGAGAAGAATGCGAGGACACTTTCGAATTAAACCACAAGAAATCCCGAGAAAGAAAGAAGCACTCCGGAGCCTAGTAGTGCCCAGCTCAGGAAACCACAACTCAACGATCCCTAACTTTTAGGGAGTGCTACCCTTATTTTCAACATTATTTACTAAACATTTTCTTTATGTGTGATCATATAATTAGGTAGTTGCATCTTTCGAAACCTAGGGATGCATGAATTTATTTCTTTGTTATTTTCTCAAGTAGTTGCATATTTTCAACCGATGCATGCATTGTTTTCTTTGTTAATTTTTTTTTTAAGGTAGTTGCATCTTTCCAACATGCATTTTTTTCATTGTTATTTTTTTTTCGGTAATTGAGCTAGGTGCATTTTTGTGTGATCCATTGTAAAACTATATGAAATTGGTAAAATGAATAGAAGCAAGTAATAGCGTTAATTGTTTTTAACTTTTATTCTCTTTTTGTGTTTGGGTTCATATTTCCTAGATCTATTTATTAGCCCAATCACTTAACCCGTGGGTGATGAACGCTGAGAGGTGATGATATCTTGCTACAAGACGTTTTTTTCGTCTACCATCTCGCCATAGTTTATACATGGCACAAATGTTAATCAGGTTAATGAATAATCTTTGTTAATCAAACACTATATTATTCTATCATTAAATCTCACAAGTACATTTCATATTTTTTTATTAAAAAACTGATTAATCTAAAAAAAAAATAAAAAAATTATACACCTCTCTACTTAAATAAATTTCTAGTTTAAAATCTAAACATTTTATTTACCTCTAATGGCATCCTAAAGTTACGAATTATAAATTGTTATCTTAATACTTCATATTGATTTAGATTCATAAACTAACTGTCTGGAAAATTACTTACTCGCGGAAAAAAAAACTAAGTTAACTACGATGAGTTTAATTTAAAAAACTTAAATCAAATATTGTCGAAATTTCAATAAAAGAAACTCACTTATTAGAGAAACTCATAAATTAAATATTACTAGAATTTGTCTCATTTAATAAATATATTGTTGTGTACATGCATTAAAATATGTTTATGGTAAGGCCTATGGTAGAAGGGTGCGGGAACCCTCACTCAAGTTATTAAGGAGACATAATTTGAGGTTGCTTCGGCACCCAAGAATCATATTAGTTGGGCAAGTGGATATTTTGGGCACACAAACACAGGAATCATATATTTTGGGCAAGTGGATAAGGGCTTTCCCAAGCATGAAGCGAAGCATGGGGTGGAAGAGAACAAAAGAAGGGTTGTACCAAAGAGGTCTGGGTGTGTCGACATGGGGAGTACACCAAAGATTGTGGATTTTCGGTTCCAAGTGATGCAAAGGTTGACAAGCACACGGTTGTTTCTGGGCATGTTGGTATGAACACGGGAGTGACACATCCAAAGGAATTGACAGTCCGCGAAGGTGACTCTTGGAGTCCATATAAGAGCACAAGGTGCATAACCACGAATGATTAGAGAAGATGAAGAGGACAAGATCATATGTAAGGTTCTGAGGAAGATTTAGACAACGAGGGGCGAGCTCCTTCAAGGAGACAAGTTTCTCCACATGGGAGGACTTTTGTTGCCTTGAGGTGATTATGTGGATAGAGTTGGGGTGACCTTCTTTGTGATTGAGTCTAACACGCAGGATGACTTGGGATTTGGACAAGTCTTGTCATAGGTCTCAATGAGGCATGATACGAGACATAACTGCAAGTCTATGTGAAGTTGTGCAACAAAGAAGATATGGTGAATCTGTGGTGGGCTTAGGTCTGGGGCACATTGTAGGAGTTGAAAAAGTTGTTGCGATGAATGATTCTTGGTGTGAAGAATCTATGTATGAGTCTCTTGATGAGGTGAGACACATCATGGGACTCTTCCCAAGTTGTAAGCCAAGTGGGTAGTGCTCATATTGTAATCGTTTCACAATAATAAGACTTAGTTGGGTGTTAGACACGTCTTGTGCATCTCACATTATATTTGGGTGTCTCTTGTTTGGTTCACAAGTTTTTTGTCAGTTTTACATATTCAGGGATGTATGCTTAAATTACTATGTGTTAAGATGTTAACAAATTCTCTAAGTATAAATGTGAATTGCCCTATAGTAAAAATGTGACTCGCGTGTAGCCTAAAACAAAGTATCATGGGTATAATTTAGGTTAATATGTGTAGTTTGGACGAGGTATCCTTTTTGTTTCCAAGTAACCAAGTGAGAACCATTGTAGTGTTGGATGCCCTCAAGAGGTGCACAATTATAATATTCGAGCACATAACTTCTCGAGATGTGATAAGAAGCAACCAATAATGTTAATTGTCTTCTAACTTGTATTCTCTTTTTGTGTAAGCGTTCATATTTCCAAGATCTAATTTTTAAATTTCGAGTTTAAAAAAAATCATATTATTTACCCTTAATCGTATTCTAAAGTTATAAACAGTATTATTTTTTATGTGAAAATATTCCTTTTTATCTCAATAGTTCATATTATTTTAGATGAACCAATTGACTAAAAAATTGCTTACTCGTGGGAAAAAAAGAAGAAGTTAAGTTAACAACGATTAGTTTAGTTTTAAAAAGTTCAATTAAGTATGGCTACAATTTTCATAAAAGAAACTCATATTTATTCTTCAAAAAATATGTGAATTTTTGTCTCACTTAATAAATATGTAGTTTTGGTTTCAGAGGTGTAGGATAGTAGTTGATAGAGTGTGTTTTTAAGGTAGGACAGTCGTTGACAAAGTGTGTTTTTAAGGCACTCAGTGAAGTCACCGGTTCGAAATCTAAAGGGACAAAAAATCCAACCATGTTAAAGGTTGATGGGGACAAAAAATCGAGCCAAATTAAGGGTTGGTGTAGCTCCCTGAGTGATTTTAACAACTTAAATACCCCTAAGCTTTAGTTTCTCAACCACAAGCTAATCATATCACAAACAAACTAGCAAACAATAAATAAATAAATAAAT
>SNQJ01S0216699.1:9593-23546 GCA_010110895.2 Picea sitchensis | reverse complement strand
TGTATTGTGAAGATTATGTTGGATATTTTACTGTTATTCTGTTATTTCTAGCATTTCGTTTTTGTTCTGCATATTTTATATATCTGGTATCTTGCAGAGAGGCACATGAATATTTTCCAAGATATATCTTGGATCTAGATATCACCAAGTAATAATAAAAGAGGAAGACATCAATAGGAATGCCTTCAAAACAAGCTATGGTCAATATGAGTTAAGAATGGTTCCATTTTGGTTGTCAAATGCACCAATTGTTTTCATGTGCTTAATGAATGGAGTTTTCAAAGAGTATTTAAATATGTTTTTCATTGTCTTTTTGGATGACATTCTTATTTACTCAAAGTATAAGGAAGAGCATGAGAAACAATTGAGGATGGTGTTGCAGGTATTGAGGGAGAACCAACTTTATGCAAAGCTGATCAATTGTTCATTTTGTCAAAGACAAATTCACTACTTGGGACATATTATTTTAGAATAAGGAATGGTTGTTGACCCAACAAAGATAAAATCCATTGAAGAATGACCAACACCAAGAAATTTCTGAGAAGTGAGGTCCTTTATGGGACTGGCAGGGTACTACAAAAGTTTTGTTGAAGGATTTTCACAAATTGCATATCCAATCACATCTTTTCAGAAGAAAGGTGTTCGATTTGGATGGACTCTAGATTGCACAAGGAGTTTTTATCACTTGAAGAACTTGTTAACAAGTGCGTCGATTTTGAGAATTGTGGATCCATATGCATACTTCGTTCTGTACACAGATGCATGCAAGGAAGGACTCAGGGGAGTCTTAAGTCATAATGGGTATGTGGTATGCTATGAGTCAAGGAAGTTGAAAGAGCGTGAGAGACTCTATTCTACGCATGACTTAGAATTGACAGCTATAGTGCATGATTTGAAGATGTGGCGACATTATCTCATGGGTAAGAGATTTGATTTGAGAATAGACGATTGCGGTCTGAAGTAATTGTTTGGACAACCAAGTTTGAATGCTAGACAAAGCAAGTGGTTAGAGTTCCTTAGTGAGTATGACTTCAACATAAATCACATCAGAAGAAAATAGAGCAAGGTGGCTGACGCACTCAGTAGGAGGATGCATGAAATTTATGCTACAACCATTAGCATGTACCGAAAAAATTTGCACGACATAATTTTGGATGTTGCCAAATAAAATCTACGCTATATGGATATAAGTGCGACTTTATAGCAAGGTATGTCGCAACCAAGGTTTGAAGATTATGAGTTAAGAGAGGATGGGATCCTCACGTATAGATGCAGAGTCCATGTGCCGAATGATCAAGAGTTGAAGAACTTTATTTTGTTAGAAATGCATAAGGTTCCTAATGATGAACATCCAGTTTGCTAGAAGACCATTATCGTGGTCAAGAAGCAATACTTTTGGCCAGGTATGAAAAAGGGAGTTGTGGATTTTATTGTGAGATGTCTTGAATGTCAGAAGGTCAAGGCTGAGCACAAACATCCACCTGGTCTGCTGTAGCCTTTTCACATTCCTGAGTGGAAGTGGGCGGTGGTGACCATGAAATTTATAACTAAGTTTCCCAGGACTAAGAAGCAACATGATTCTATTATGGTGGTGGTGGACAAGATTACTAAAGATGCCCATTTTCTTGCAGTAAAGTCGACACACAAGGAAACTGACATTGCTGAGATATACATGTGCTAAGTTGCTAAATTGCATGGTGTTCCTAAGACAATTGTGTCTAATAGAGATTCCAATTTCACCACGAACTTTTGGAAAATGCTATTCAAGGATTTGGAACAAGTCTAAATTTCAACACAACATATCACCCTAAGTCATATGATCAGACCGAGAGGGTAAATCGGGTGATTGAAGACATGCTGAGGATGTATGTGATGGATAAACCATCAAATTGGGAAGACTACTTTCACTTGGTAGAGTTTACTTACAACAATGGGTATCAGTAGACCACACAATAGTTGGGCCATATTTTCTTTGGGAAATGGAGGAGTAGACGGTAAAGATAAGGTAGAATTTAAAGGCTTCCCAAGATAGGAAGAAAATTTGAGTAGATAAAGGCATAACCCACAGAGAGTTTAAAGTGGGTGATCACATATTTCTAAAAGTGAAGGCCAAGCACAATTTCCTGAAGTTGGGGAAGTGTTCTAAATTAGCAACGAACTATTGTGGGCCATTTTAAATCCTTGAAAGGATTGGTCCTGTCACTTATATGCTTGCATTGCCTGCATCCTTATGCATTCATAATGTTTTTCATGTGTCATTGCTTAAGAATTATGTACCTGATGCTAATCATGTCATTGATTGGAATGTGATTCAGGTGGAGCCAGAAGGAGGATTTCAAGTGCAACCGGTTTGCATATTGGATTGAAAAACCTAGCATCTCCAGAATCGAGTCATGGAGCTGGTAAATGTCCAATGGACCTGGTATAGTCTCGAGGATGAAACGTGGGAGCACGACGATGTTATGCGAGCAAAGTATCCTCATCTTTTTTATGATTTTTGAAAATCTTGTATGTACATGTGTATATGATGCACCGAGGACAACACATAAATAAGGGGGAGGGGATTATAGTGTCCCTGATCCAAAACCCTTCGTAACTGTACATATAGGATGGTGAACCGTTGAAACCAAGTGTAAATATAATATACATTTAGGCTGGTGAGCCATAGGTATTAGGTTTTTATGTTGCATGCATCAAAGTAGTGCACAAAGAAGTGTTATCAAGACAGGGTGCACACATTTTCATGTGTTGTGCACACCTAGATAAGTGCGTATATTGCATTATGTTGTGCACACTTGGGTTAGTGCATGAGAATGAATGGATGTGTATGGAGGCTGAAGATCTTGTGTGATTATGAGGATGAAGATCTTGGACGCAGATAGGCCATTGCACCTATCCATGTAAATTTAATCATGATTATTAATATAATATTGCATCACTACGCGCTAACTGATTCAGACGAAAAGAGATGGGGGCCTACTCTAACAAAAAAGGGAAAGGGGGGAATATTTAATAATACTTCCGAAAAGGAATCAGGTGGATATATTATTTTATCCTAATTTCTCGAGGGTAGGGAATGGGTCACCAAGTGGATTAAAATCTACTTTTGAAGATGACAAGTGTCAAGTGGAAGGCATGGAATATATATTTCTGGCCTTAGTGTATTTTTGGGAGGATGATTATTTGCATGGGAGATGATCCGTGGTTTGGGGAAAGGAATTCATGTTGCAGGATCTCGTGTGTAGAAGGGGGTCAGATTGTATCTAAAATACAATTATTACCTTATCAACAGAGAGAAGATTGTAAGGAGTTATGGGGCTACATCCAAAGTTTCACTGTCGAAGAGTTGGGTTGAAAGACCATGAGCAGTTTCTCTGGGTGAGAGATTGGTTGTTGTGGAGTGGTTTTCAAACCCGTGGGAATGCTCTCTAGGCAAGAGTCCAGGCGAGAGTTTTGTTCGACCTATTGTTGGTAACCCTGGGAAGGGAAGTGGGGTAGCCGAAGGACAATTGAACAAAGAAGGGGAACACTTCCTTGGTTTTTACCGGTACGTGGGGAATGAGGGATTATGGGATAGATTCAACAATGGGCACCCGAGACTAAGTAATTATGTTGAGTTTTAGACCATAGATTGTCACTAGGAACCCTTTTTCTCTGGTGGAGTTGTGCCCCAACTCGGGGGTGACCTCTCGTTGAAAGATTATGAGCAACAACGTCTATAGCTGGGAGGAACATCTGAGTCAAGGCCAAAATTGGTGAATTTCATTTAAGATAAGTGTTCCTTATGTACTTGTCTTGGTTACTGCATGCATTTTTGTCTATGTTTGTGATTAAGGGATTTTTCCCCTGTGATCGTAGGTCGTAATCACAATAGAGAAAGACCAAGTGAAAGAGATAATCGTCTTCCCATAGTGACAAGCACACAAAAAACTAAGGAAAATAACTACTTTAATTAGGATAAAGTAGGGATAGAGAGGAGAAAAAAAGGTGCACCTTGTTCTCCCGTTTGATGTTGATCCCTGATCCAATTCACCAAAGAACTCCTGACCTTCTGCTAGAATCAACATGCAAGACAGATACAAAACTAAGGGTGCAATGAAGGTAGTTATACTATCAAAATCATGTGCATTTTGTATGTCAAATTCAAAGTGAACATAAAGATAAATGTACAATGAAGAAAAGTATGGGGGGAAAACAAGCTCTTTTATTACTAGCAAGTGGAAAAGGTAAGTTACAACCTTGTCTAGCCTTAGGCACCATCTTGAAGCCAAATGTATGGGTTCCTCCTAGAATCCTAAAGCATCAAATCAACCGATAAATACTTCTCTCAATGAATTAGATAGGGATAAGGAGACACCCTATAGTTAGATAAAAGGAGAAAGAAGCTATGTAAAAGAAGTTTCCAGACTAAAGGGGATGCTGCTCAAAGAATATAAGGAAAGGAGGCTTGCTAGATGTTGGAAACATAACTTTCCACCAAGGGACTTGTCTTTTCTTCTTATCCCTCCATGGTTGTTTTACATCTTCCCAAAGAGGTTTGGGGAGTTGAATTCCATTGTATATGGGAAAGGGTCATTGGGAAATGAGCCCAATAAAAAGAAAACACTCAAAAACATAGGATTATTTTAGTTTTCACCAAAAATGAGGGCATCTGTGGGTTGCAGTGAAGAATGTCATGGATGTCCACGTGTTGCACTAGGGAAATCCGCGAATATGCTCTTAAATCATGATTTTTAAAGGATTTTTGAGAGGATTTTTTAGGGAAAAGTATAGCAAGCATTGGGAAAGGGTTAAGCCATGGAAAAAAAACATAGGTGTGGCTTTTTTTGCTATAACAATTTGACATGGGTTAAATTCTTGTGTGTTGCATATAAGTATTTGCTATTATTTTGTTAATTGTTGCATGCTCATGTAAGTATAGTTCTTATAACTTGTAATCGTAGTTGTGCATGGATATGACCAATGTGGTTATTCTTGCTTGTTAAGTTATCCAGGTAATTTTGGTTATGAGTTGACAAGAAGAGGATTGAGTGGTCGAGTGCGTAGGAAGGTATCCTGTGTGCACCGAGAACTAGAATTCATGTGCGCGGATAGATAAATTAGATTATGCAGACAGTGAAATATGAGTTGACGCATGATGCCTAAATGGTTGTGTGTGGTTTCTCTATGTGATCTGAATTCTAGTGCGCACAATTGGTGTGTGCGATTTTGATTTATTTCCTATGTTTAAGTTTGTATTGAAAAGAGAATGTTGCTTCCGTTGTTATAAGTTGTGTGGTGTGACTCAAGTTCGGGTTGAGTGTGTTACTTCAAGATATACTAGATGGATTATATTTAAATTAGATTCTGCGCAATGTACTTCTATACTAACATTGGCTAGTGGTATGCTGAGAATGTTATAGTTTGGTTGATTTAGTGCTCCTGAAGTTGATGTTGAGTGACGTGGCCCAGTTTGGGGTGACTTGGTACGTTACAAATTGGTATCAGAGATTTATCAGAGTGTTTTATGGAGTAGCATGGCTAGCTTGGGTTGTTGGGGATGTTACAGGAGGTCACATCACCCCCCAAATCAATTTTTTGATTTGAAAAAAAATTGGTTTCTCCTTGATCCATTAAGATAAGGTAAAAATTGCATAGATGACTGTTCATTTACCTTTAGAATTCCTTGATCTAGGCACTTATCATTCTTGGCTAAAAGATCGACCTCCCCATTATGATGTCATAGAATATGAAATAATCCACATAGTAGAAATTTTTCTCCTCTATCTTAATCCCATGGTAGATTCTTTGCAAGTTAGGGTGAGGGTTGTGACTGATCTGGCACAAGTATTTTATAATCAATTTTGAGTCTCCAATAACGATGCCACTCATAGATTTATTTTCATTTATCAAGGTCAACCCATTGTATGCAACCAAAAATTCTTCTTGATTGTTTGATTTATGTCCCAAACCCTAGGAAAATATTATGATATAGTTTCCATTGGGGCGATATATGAGCCCCCCAACCCCGCACCTGCCACCCCTTTATTATTATTATTATTATTATTATAGTTGTAATCGATGGTTGTGAAATTTTAAAATATTTTTGTATATATTGATGAGTCGCAAAATTACCATATTTTGACATTTTCTTTTCCTTATTTTTAATCCCTTCACGTTTACCCGTAACCTTATATTATACCATTTTTATGCCCATATGCAATAGTTACGCTTAAAATATGTTCCATTACATTTCTTAGTATTATCAATGAATTATGGTTAACATTAGGGTGACTTAGTGTATTATGTATTTACTATTGAAATAATGGCTCATGTGTGAACAAGTTGCTATAGGAATGGGTCCACAAGGTACATGGTTGAAGAAAATTCGAATTAATGGTGTAGAGAATTTGTAGATCCATATGTTGAAGATTTAACATGCCACGAAGGAAGGAATTGACCACCACCAATCATGTAGCCACTTGGGAAAGACAACAAAACATATATTTCATGGTTTTAATTATTAGAAGGTAGATTTGTATGTGCCCAAGTGTGCAGATCCATTTTTATTATATATTTAAAGATATCCTATGTATATATCATGGATCTAGGGATCCCAACACCATTATTAACTATTTTAAACATATTTTGAGCAAGTTATTGTAACCGCGTGACTTGTGGTGCAATAAGAGCCACCCACAATACTAGTCTCTTTTGTAGGAAGTTTGTCCAGAGGAAGAAAGCATTGGTGAATGGGGATTCCACTGGAGAAGAAGACAAGGGAATGTAGAAGCCTTCGATATTACATCTATATTGATTAACAAGTATGTGGTGAGTCTTCACTATTTCCATCAGTAATATGTAATATTCCAAATATAAAATAGTATGAAGAACATAAATAATTAGCTAGAAATGATCGATAAACAACACTATAACTAGAACAACACCACAATAATACCAAAATAATACCGAAATAACACCAGAAGGAGCACTTTGATTACTGAGAGAAATGTTCACTTGCCTCTTCAAGGGGGAAACTTCCATCAGAGCAGAGATCTATTACAATAATATCCAAGACAAAACTTCTCATACCCTCTACTCCTATTTATACTAAATATGTCTATCAAAAGAACAATATAGAGGAAGATCCTTCTAGAAGTGGAAGCTTCTATTAGGTCTTCTTACATTTGACTTATTATTCCTTATTGCTAGGCCTTATTAATATTGACCTTTATTACATGAAAATATATTATTCTACCTACGTGAGGGGTTAGGTCCCTAACATGTCCTCCCCCTTAAAAAAAACCTTGTCCTCAAGGATTGAGATGAGTAAATTGCTGGAGAATGGTAGCCAGTTCCCAAGTGGCATCTGCTGGAGTTGTATCTTTCCATTGGACTAACACTTCCTTGATGTTTCGTTGATGCAAACGATGCTCACGCTGGTCCAAAACTTCTTTTGGATGTAGCCAAATGGATCCTTCTTCGTCCAACACGGGAAGGTTGGTTTGAGTTTGGCACTTAGTTCCAATCACCTTCTTTAAGCAGGAAACACGAAAAACATGATGGAGCATATAATGACTGGGAAAATCTAACTGATAGGCCACCTGTCCCACACGCTTGAGAACGGTATAAGGACCATAAAATTTGGGCGCCAATTTTGGACAATGGTCAACCTTGAGGGAATTTTGCTTGTAAGGTTGCAGTCGAAGAAACACTTCATCTCCTTCTATAAATTGACGTTCAGAGTCACCTTGATATGCTTGTTTCTTCATGCGATTCTAGTCCATGACCAAATTCTATTTGAGGGTACGAATAATAGCCTCTCGAATTGTAAGCGTTTGGTCAATCGCTTGGACCTTTGAGACACCTAGAAAGTATGAGAGAACTGAAGGTGGATTTTGTCCATATACCGCTTCAAAAGGAGTCATGTGGGTAGCTGTATGGTAAGAAGTGTTGTACCACCTTTAAACTAGTGGTAACCATTGAGCCCACTGATTTTTCCTTTTCGATCCAGAACACCTCAAATATGTTTCCAAACACTTGTTGACAACTTCAGTTTGACCATCAGTTTGGGGATGATAAGTTGTGATGATATGAAATTGGGTGCCTTGTAGCTTGAATAGTTCTTGCCAAAAATTGCTGGTAAAAGTTAGGTCACGATAAAAAACAATAGAATGAGGCATGCCATGAAGCTTGAAGACCTAATCCATGAAAATGTGAGCCAAAATGGAGGTTGTAAATGGGTGTTGAAGAGCACAGAAATGAGCATACTTGGAAAGACAATCAACTACCACCATGATGATTGATTTATTGCCTGATTTAGGTAAGCCTATAATAAAATCCATAGAGATATCCTGCCAAATAGAAGGTGGAATCGAAAGAGGTTGTAGTGTGTCAGGAGATTTGACCGTTTCTCCCTTGTTGCATTGAAAAGCATCACATTCATCCACAAAATTACGAACGTTCTATTTAATGCCATCCCAGAAAAAAGAACTTTTGACCCATAGATTTTGGTAAACCCTGAGTGCCTAGTGGCGGGTGTAGCATGAAGCTCAGAAAGTACCGTGGATTTAAGTTTTTACTGTTTACTTAAATACAAGTGACCTTTGTATCAAATATCATCATTGAGCCAAGAGTACCCGAGGGAGACTAGAGAATTGGCCTGCAATTGTTGTATCAGATGAGAACTTTTTGGATCGTGTAGCCATTCTTGGCGAACAACTTGGAGCCAATCTGGTACAATGAAGGAAAGATAAAAAGGGACCCTTCATCTTCATATTTTCTGGAAAGTGCATCAACAACCACATTGTCTTTGCCTTTCTTGTAAATGATCTCATAATCATATCCAAATAGCTTAGTCACCCATTTTTGTTGCTCTGGGGTGGAAAGGTATTGTTCCAGAAAATATTTGAGGCTTTGATGACCTGTCTTAATTTGGAATCATTGCCCCAATAAATAAGGGCGACAAATATCCACAACATGAAGAATACCCAACATTTTCTTTTCATAGATTGATTTGCTCAAATTTCGCTCTGACAGTTGTTTGCTGATAAGGGCCAAAGGACAACCCTCTTTCATAAGGACTGCACCAATTCCTTTCCTGAAAGCATCACATTCTAGGACAATGGGCTTTGTGAAATCAGAAAGGGCCAAGACTGGAGTGGTGCACATGGCCATCTTCAAGGTTTGAAAATCCTGAGCAACTGTTGGATTCCAAGTGAAAGAATTATTTTCAAGGAGAGTAGTGAGAGGTGTCACAATATTTCCATAATTCTTAACAAACTTGCGATAATAACCTGTTAAACCCAGAAATCCACACAAGATTTCGAGAGTCTTTGGGTGAGGCTAATCTTTCATAGCTTCAATATTTTTAGGATCCACCTTGACACCGACCTTGCCAACAAGATGAACCAAGTACTCGACTCCCGAGGCACCAAAAGCACATTTAGATTGTTTGAGGAAACGTTGGTCCTGAGAAAGTAGATGGAGAACTCGATCCATATGAGAAAGATGGGCTGTCCAGGTTTTACTATAGATGAGGATATCATCAAAGAAAACTAAGACAAAATGACTAAGAAAAGGACGAAAGACATGATTCATGAGGCTTTGGAAAGTGGAGGGAGCATTACACAAGACAAAGGGAATGAAAAAAAAATAATAGTAGGCCTCATGAGTTATAAATGCAGTCTTAGGAATGTCTTCCTCATTCATACAGATTTGGTGGTATCCAGAAGGTTAAGTTTAGTAAAGAACTGGGTGCCACTCAATTCATCCAAGATATCATCAATGACAGGAATGGGAAATTTGTCTTTATTGGTGAGTTTTTTGAGGGCGCGAAAGTCAGGACACATGAACCAAGAACCTTATTTATTAAGTACCATGACCACATGAGGAGAGTAGGGGCTCGTACTAGGGCGGATAACACATGCGTTGAGCAATTCTTGAACAATTTTCTCAATATCATTTTTTTGGGAAAAGGGATGACAATAGGGATGGATATTGGGAGGAAGGCTTCCTTGGACAAGGGGAATGGAATGATCATGAACACCACGGGAAGGAGGGATTCCCTAAGGAGTGGAAAAAAACCACTTGATTCTTAGAGAGCATGGATTGGAGGTCCTGCGACACAGAGGGTGTCTATGTGGCTTGTATGGCACGGAGTTGTGAAATAATGCCAAAATGACCTTTTTTGATCATCTTTTCCATGCGATGGGAACTGATGATCTCCGGGGAATCGACGATGATGCCTTGGAACTTATATTGTTGGCCCTCCTGGTTGAATTGCATGGTTAATTCCTTAAAATCCATGAGAATGAGACCCAAATTCCTTAGCCATTCTTCACCCAACACAATGTAACAACCTCCCATATCGATAGAAAACATATGATATTTCATGTGGTACTCACCAATTTGGAGACACACTTTCACAACGCCCTCCACATTTCATGGACCCGCCATTGACAATCATGATTTGAAAATTATTGACGACACAAATATAGCAATTAGTTTCTTCGGCAATGTGGCGATGAATAAAATTATGGGTGCTTCTACTATCAACAAGAATGATGACCTTCATATGCTTAATGTAACCAATTAGCTTGAGGGTTTGGGGAGTAGGGAAGCCAGTGTGAGCATTTAGGGAAATGACTAGCTCTACTTCAGGAGGGTCTGAGGGAGGGGTCATGTCAGTGGGTTCAGGTGACATGGAAACAAGGGGAGCCTCAAAATTGTCTTCCGAAACATCCTCTGAGATGGCGATAAAAATATTTTGTTTTGTACACTTGTTCCCAGGAAAATATTTGTCATCAAAATTATAACAAAGGCCTTTGAGTTGGCGTTCAACCATTTCGGCCCTGGTCAATTTCTGGATCTTTAGTGGAGTAGAAGGAGGAGTGGGAGTGACTGTTTTAGTGAGACAAATAAAGGAGGGTTTTTAGTTTTGAGAAGATACAACCTGTTGTGCTTCCTTAGCTCTTTTAGTAGTGTCCAACCAACTTTGAGGCCGATCCACGAGGACATGGGCACAAATCTCATCCTTGAGGCCACTGATAAAACATTCTCAGAAAAAAACATCAAACATGCCCTCTGTACGAAAATCCAACTGCTCAAAGGTGGCTATAAATTCTTCCACTGTGCCAGATTGTTTCAACTTTGTCAAATGACCTAAATGGTTGGTGTCAGTTTCAATGCATTCATAAAACTTTTCCACAAATTTTGTCCAAGCCACATAACCTTGGCGAGCATTTTTTCTCCAATGCTACCATTGCCAACTTTCTTGATCTAGATGGAGAACACCATACCAGAGTTTGGCCAACTCATCCATAATTCCATACAAATAGAAATAATTTTCCATTTGAGTTACCCAACCAATGGGATCCAAGTCATCAAATTTTTTCACATCCAAAAGTGGAAGGCGTAGGTCACGCTGAAAGTGATGGGGCTGAAAATTCTGGGAACGAGAGGAAGTTTCACCTTTGGTTTGAAAAGGTGGGTCAAATGACGGAAGATCTGTAGGGATATGCATCTTGGCGCATATCATCATAGTGAAGGATTAAAGCTGGGTAGCAAGGTCTGATGGAGGAATGCATGTTTTGATTGAATGTGGAAATATTGGCACTGATCTGTCTCACTTCTTGTTGGGTTTCTGTGAAATTAGAGTGTAAGGCATTGAAGCGAGCTTCCAAGTCTTGGCTATGGGTGTGGGCCATGAGGAAGAGGGAACATGAAAAGGGCTGGGTGGGACCACACAAGAAAATGGTTTATGGGTGAAGTGTATCACAATGATCAGGGAGACGAGTTGAATCCAATGGGGTAAAGCCCAAATAAGGGTGTTGGAAGGGGGTCGGGTCCACGAGAATTTTTTTCCCCTTAAAAATGATAGGTATGATTGCGATAAGGGAGAAGAGAGAAATCCAATGGAATAGGTCTCAAATAATGGTGCCAACATGATCCATAATTATTTTTTACTCCTGCGAAGTTATACTTTGATATGAAGAATACTACAATGATGAAATGCCCAAATGCTTAACAGGAAGAAATGTGTATTGATTTTGCAACCCGAATGCAGGAGACATAGTTGCATGGCAATATATCTTATCTATTTTGTTTTTGTTTCCGTCCCAAGGGTTAGGGTATTCAAGGGTTCTATAGAAAAGGGTTTGCCTTGTGCAATAGCTGTCTGATATACATGTGAGGTCCAACAATAATACTCGTCCCAATATCTCAGGGCACCAACTAAGGAGGCTAGACCATTCCCTTAGCCGTACTACCCGACTACCCAATTACTAGAGAGTATCTTCCCGAGTGATGTTCTCGGTGGCACTATAGCAGTCAGGCGACCGATCAATTTATCTATGGAAGGCTTCAGGACATCTAGGATGATTCGTATACAGGTGTTGTGTGATGCACTACCACTCGAAGGGGTACCAAAAAGGGTTACAAGGGTGCCCAACAGATGTGTGCTTAAGTACCACTTGTATTTATCATGTGTATGAATCCACGACCGTGGGTTTATGCGTGTAACGACAGATCTCTGTAGCTTAAAGACGTCGGAACACGTCTCTACCCTGAAAAAAAGTTTAACCACAATTTTCTGCCGAGGAAGGTGCCCTGATACCACTTGTAATATTCCATATACAAAATAGTGTGCAGAACATAAATAATTAGCAATAAATGACAGATAAACAAAGATATAGCCAGAACAACACCACAATAATACCAAAATAATACCAGAAATAATACTTTTATTACTGAGAGCAATGTTCACTTGCCTCTTCGAGGGGGAAACCTCCAACAATGCAGAGCTCTATTAAAATAATATCCAAGAAAAAACTTCTCATACCCTCTACTCCTATTTATACTAAATATGTCTATCAAAATAACAATCTAGAGGAAGACCCTTCTAGAAGTGTAAGCTTCTATTAGGTCTTCTTACATTTGATTTATTCTTCCTTATTTCTAGGCCTAATTAATATTGACCTTTATTACATGGAAATATATTATTCTACCTATGTGAGGGGTTAAGTCCCTAACATAATATGTAGCATCTTGGGTTGACTAAGTTCTTAGTTTCATTGTAATCTCATCTTATACCACCCATGTACATGTGTTCCTACTGCATATTGTCTTTACTTTTGTTTTTCTTCTTCCTCACTCTTTTCCTCTCTCAATTCTCATATCTTTTTCTTACCTTCTTCCCTCCTTCATTCTTTTATATTTTATTTTCTTCTTTACACAATTCCCTTCCTTATCTTCTTTTTGCAATATTATCTCCTTTCTCCATCTTATTTCCACTAAACTGTGATCCTTTTTCATCTTAAATCCTTTCGAACCCTTGATTATTCATCATTTATTACCCTTTCCCTACACTTAGTACCTTTGATCTTAGGCAAATCCAGACTACTCCATGATTTAATGATGGTTGTATTCCTCGATTAATTATTCAAACCATCATCATACAAGAATCACAATTTCATGAATAAAATGTGGAAGTCATTTCACGATGGTTATGTCAGAAACTCATTATATCAAACTCATATATAATGGGACACTTCATTTTCCCATGATGTTTATGTTAGGATTCTTTTACCATTATACCACATTTTGAATTAGATGTTTGATTTTATTATTGTTTTAGGAATTTATGTACTTTCCATAAGATCTTGTGAAGGTCATATTGCACAACTTAGGAATTGTGTATTTGTAATTTTTGGCATCTAGATGTATTACATTGAAAAATATACACCTACAACAACTCACACAAATGAAAATTATGATTTGGAAGAAATAGCTTGTTGATCATACTCTTGTGACATTTGGGGTCACTGACCTCATTGATCTAAAAATGAAGAAGACTTGAAAAACTTGAAAACTTATTGCAAGTGAATGTTATGTGTTTAAAGCAAAAGGATCAGTTTGCAACACATAAATTAAAGGATTACTTATGAAAATTACACATAGACAACAACATAATCA
>SNQJ01S0216698.1:0-15455 GCA_010110895.2 Picea sitchensis | reverse complement strand
AGTATATATACCTAATATATATATCGACACATATGCCTTAGCTTGATTATTTGTTGATATTCCCAAACTCCATGAAAAGGAGAGTCTAATTTGTCCTCCTAGGGAGAAAATAACCTGAGCCACTCCTACCACCCTTGGGTTACCTTTTGAGGCACCATCAAATATTAAAATATGTTTCTCATGATTTTTCTTCCAGATGTCAAACTCCTGAGTTGGTAAGCAAATCTGCCAAGAAATATTGGGAGGTCTTTGCTAACTATGTTGATATAGGCTTGCTCCAAATTGCGAAAATTGATGGAGCCAAGTGTCTTCTTCTTGAGTTAAATGTTACTGCAAGACTGACTTCGAGTGCTTCTGCTTAAATAAATCGATCATTAAACCCAAACACTTTATGGCCACCTGTTCCAGGGGGTCATGACTCCTAAAAATATATTTTGGTATATATATTTAGTATATATACTAAGTATATATATTGAGTATATATATATATCGGTATATATTCTTAGTATATATGTTGGTATATATACCGATATATATACTTAGTATATATGTCGATAAAGTATATATACCAGGTATATATGTCAATACATATATACTCAATATAACATTTTTGAAGAAATTAGGTGGTTAGGTTCATGTATGTCGTGCATAGCTCAGAAATGAAGAGATGAACCGCAACTCTGAGGTATTCATTGAGCACCCTGGGCAGGACCTTCGAATTCAAAATTCAAAATCGAAATGCGAAACTGGGTCTTGGGAAGTGATCCAATCAGAATTTCTCAGTGCTTTCGTTCCATGATATGGGTTTCAGGATGATGGTGCAACATGTTCCAATGTTGATGGTCATCCAGTGGCGGCAGATGCTCCATAGATGCATCATGATAGACACATAGATGCATCACGACAGGGAAATTATGCATGGAGTCAACATCTGGGGGATAGTTCCACATCACGGACGGGGAGTCGTCGAAGCGCTACCTGTCAGAGGACGTGCACGTCCTTACTCCGACATAATCACAATTCACATCTAATTATAAAATTTACTTCACTTAATGATAATAAAATATGAGTAACCAATTTATTTAATGAAAATTAAATATGAGTAACCAATTTATTTCATAATTCAAACATAAAGGCTAATGTGGTAAGCATACTTAAATTCCTTGGAAAATTACTTACACAAGATGAAGATGGAAACATTAGAGCTCCCAACACTCATTCCCACCACTGACAACCAATTGGGAAACCAAGTTTTGGGGATGACTCTCCTTCCAACCAATTACGAAAGCTGACCACTTATGTAATCACGCATATACAAAAGCATGCATATACAAAAGACAACTTCCATAAATGTGCATTTACGGAAGTAGACAGCTTTCGTAAATGAAAATTTAGGGAATTTGACTTCCCTATATGCACATATACAGAAGAGTGCATATATGGAAGTGCGCATATACGGAAGCTAAATTCCATAAATGTGCATTTACAGAAGCCAAATTTCATATATGCACGTTTATGGAGGTTGAATTCTATACATGTGCACTTCCATACACACACATTTATGGAAGTGGTCAGCTTACAAAAATTGACCACTTTCGTAAATGGGCTAGCTTACGAAACCATGCCACTTTTGTAAATACGCATTTATGGAAGTGGTCAATTTACGGAGGTTGAATTCTGTGTATGTGCATATATGGAAGTGGTTGGATTCTGTATATGTGCATATATGGAATACAATCGACTTATGTATTTGTGCATATATGGAAGCTGATCGAATTTGGTATATGCGCATATACGAAAGTCGACCACTTATGTGTATGCGCATGTACGGAAGCCGACCACTTCCATATATGCACGATCACTTCCATATATTTACATATATGTAAGTGGTCGGCTTATTTATATGTCCATATATAGAAGTGGTCGACTTTCGTATATGTGAATATACGGAAGCCAACCACTTCCAAATATGGGAATATACATAATCGAGCCGCTTCTGTATATGCGCATATACGGAAGCTGAATACTTCCATATATGCACATATATGGAAGCTCTCTTCCATATATGCACATTTTGGCTTCTGTAAATGCGCATATACATAAGCCAAAATGCACATATACGGAATCTCTCTTCCGTAAATGCGCATATATGGAAGAGAGCTTCTGTATATGTGCATTTTCGGTATATGCGCATTTTGTATTTTGTATATGCACATTTACGAAAGCCAAAATGTGCATATACGGAAGCCAAAATGCACAAATACGGAAGCTCTCTTCAGTATATGCGCATTTTGGCTTCCGTATATGCGCATTTTATCTTCCGTAAATGCGCATATAAGGAAGAGAGATTTTGTATATTCGCATTTTGGCTTCCATAAATGCGCATATACGGAAGTGAGCTTCCGTATATGCACATTTTGGCTTCCATATATGTGCATTTTCGCTTCCGTAAATGCGCATATACGAAATAGAGCTTTCGTATATATGCATTTTGTCTTCTGTATATGCGCATTTAAGGAAGCCAAAATGCGCATATACGGAAGCTGTATATACGGATATAGAGCTTCCTTCCATATACAAAAGCTGACCACTTATATATATGTGCATATACGAAAGACAACTTATATCGTTGCGACATTGATAAACAAGCTTATCGTAAAATTGAATGGTAACATTAATGTATAAAGAGAGACTGGAATTGTAATATGTCAAGAGATTCAATATAAAGCAATGCGATATAGTGGTAATTTAAAAGTAAAATATTAATTGTCATTAACTAAATATTAGTTGTGAGATTTGAAGAAAAATATATGCTATGTTTGAATTTGGTATGGAAGTTTAATTTGAACAGTATGTCACATGGACAAATATGGAGAGTAATAATTTTATAAGATTGACATTGATATCTTTGATATTCAAACAAACATGTTGAAAGTGCCTCCCTATCACAAACATGTTGAAAATGTCAGAGCAATGCTTTCCCAAAAGATCGGTAGAATTCATGTATGAATATAACATTTTTATTCATGCCTTATAAAATAATTTCTGAAAATTCTTTATTCTCCATAACTCTTTGTCAAAAGAACATAAATAAAGAAAATGATATAGTATGGAGGAGAAAAAGTATGAAAAATTGAAAGAAAACAATTATTTCCCCTAAATTATGACCCCAAAGATCAATAGAATTCATCAATGAAAAATCGGAGGATCTAGAGGTCATTCCATTAGTCATAGCTCCAGAGGCCATTCCATAGGTCATAGTTCCATAGGTCATTCCATAGGTCATTTCATAGGCTATAGTTCCACAATTCATAGTTTGTGGGGTCATAGTTCCTAGGGTCAAGGTTCCATTGGTCATAGTTACATAGGCCACAGTTTCATAGGTCATAGTTCCAGAGGTCATGGTTCCGTAGGTAAAATTTCTAGAGGTCATAGTTCCTAGGGTCAAAGTTACAGTGGTCATAGTTCTCGGGGTCAAATTTACAGAGGTCATAGTTCCTGGGGTCAAAGTTACAGAGGTCATAGTTCTTGGGGTTAAATTTCCATAGGTCATAGTTCCTGGGGTCATAATTCCATAGGTCATAGTTCCTAGGGTCATAGTTCCACAGGTCAAATTTCCAAGTTCAAATCTCATGAGGTCATAGTTCCCGAGGTAAAATTTTCCAAGGTCATAGTTCCAGAGGTCAAAGTTCCATGAGTCATAGTTCCACAATTCATATTTCAATGGATCATAGTTCCTAGGGTCATACTTCCAGAGGTTAAAGTTCCACAGGGCATATCTCCATAAGTTATAGGTCCACGGGTCATAGTTCCACAGGTGAAAGTTCCAGAGATCTAGGTTCCTGAGGTAAAATTTCCCAAGGTCACAATTCCATAGGTCAAAGTTCCATGGGTCATAGTTCTAGAGGTGATAGTTCCACAGGTCATATTTTTTGGGTTCATAGTTCCATAGGTATTTCTATAGGTCATAGTTATAGAGGTAATTTTGTAGGTCAGAAAGTACCATATGACCACGACACCAATGAAGACCCTTCCAAAAAACCTGACATAGAGAAACAAAGGAGATGCACACCCACATGAAGGACCTCAAAGAGTTGAACAGATCAGAAACACCGCATGCCAAAGACTGGACCTCAAGGCTCTGGCCACACCCTCAACTCGAAAAAGAAAGAGAAATCCACGGGAACCCAACCCAAAAGGGCTCCGATCTAAGAATACATCAGACCCTGAACAAACTAGAGCCACTGGGGAATAGAGCCACCACATGGAGAGAACAAGACCCAAGAAAGAGGCCACCCACCGAGGAGAGAGACAAAGAATCCATGCAGAAAGAGGAAAACAAGACTCTCAGAAAGAATAAGATCTGACCGGTAGAAGACCAAGCTCATCCCAAACCCTTTGAACCATGAAGACTCTAGGAACCCAAGACGAAACAGGAACGCATATGCACTAATAGAAAGACAACAACTCAATGCCAACAAATGGATCCGCTCATGAAGCAACCCCAATGGAAGGACTATGCACTCAGAGGTTGCGAGCTTCGAATACTAGAGCCCGCACGGGGAAGAAAACAAACCCAACTGCCAGCTGCACCAGCAGCGGCTCGGGGAGTGTAGGTGATACCTGTGGATCTACTTGAAGAATAGAATCTCCAACCCGCTGCAAAGGAGACAACGCAGAGCCACCACACAAGGAGCCAAGGAAGTCGGTTGAGTCTGCACATGCGCCTGGCAGAAGATAAGAGCCACGCTGATAAAGGGAAAAAGTAATGAGCATCTGCGGCTAGGGTTTCCCCCATCCGCAAAGACTCAACCCATCTGTGTATTATTCAACATATGTCAATATTATGGAATTCATTTGAATCCCCATAAGTGCATATTTTGTGTCATGTTTAGGTGGTATTTTTGTGTATTTTGTGTTCTTTTGCTCATTCATTTCATTTCATATTTCAATTATTTTCATAATTTCAAGCAATAAGCTAGTAATAAGTAATATGGGATCTAAGAAGAAATTTGCATAATCTAAGATTTTAGAATATTATAAGATTTGTTGTAGAAAACTATTCCAATGTATTATCCACGATAATTTCTTATGGGTTTCTTTGCCAAGAAACCACAACACAACCATATGGACTACTAAACAGTTGTTGTGTTGATTAAATTAAGCATGTCATAGATATGATTTCTTTCTTTTTGTAGCATAGGTTTCTTGTTTTGAATAGTGTGATATACTTTCAATAGTGTGGTTTAATCTATGCAAGTGTGATTTACTTTTAGTGGTTGTGACTTCTCATCCAAAAGTGTGATTTACTTTTAGTAGTGTGACTTCTCACTTGCAACTATGATTTAATTTCAGTAGTGTGACTTCTCAGTTGCGAGTGTGAGACTTATTATGAGGATTCAAGTCTAAACCAAGGGTTACTTTGTGCCTTGGATAACTTGACCTACAAAGTCCCTAAACTCTTTTTGTAGAGTAGATTTAATTAGTTTCAATACTTTAGCTACATTGATAACTTTGCAACATTCATATTAACCAAAGAAAAGAACATTTCAACAACGTTTCAAATTTAGGGGGTTGCATGTATAGTGCATAACACCTCAAATCTCATGCACCCTAGTTGATAATTTAAGTGTAGTTAGATGATTCAACAACTTCAATATCACTATAAATTTGTTGCATGTGAATCAATAAAGCATTGTTTGATAATGAGTACATAGAACAAAACAATTTTGAGAAGTGTTATTCCCTTGAAAAACGCCTTCAATGTGGTGATGTAAAATGGTTATTATAGGTGAAATTAGTAGCCTTAAAAAAACATATGTACTAGCAAATGACTAAGAAAGATGAGAAATGGTAATGTAAATGATGCTCATTTAATTTTTATATCATGTAATGTGACAAGCGTTAAGAGATGAGAAATGGTGATCCAAATGATACTCATTTAATTTTGAGAAGATGTAAATGAAAGTGATTTTTTGGTATTGTTAGAGCTATAAGCAATTCTCAAACTCTTCATTTTTATTGAAGTAATCGAATTTTATTACAACCTTTTTTATAGGAATGTTTATTTTTTCTATAAAAAATTAAAAAATAATAAAATTTATTAAAAAGATGAATTTTATAAATTTTAATAGTTTTAAGATTTTGAAAAAAAACCAACATTGTGAAAAAATAAAACCATTCAATTATTATTTTTAAATGATAATAGAAGTAATGATTTAATGGAAATCTTTTTTTCATATTAAAATTATTTTACAAATAAATGTTATATATATTTTATATTCATTTTTTAAAAATGATAATATAAGTAATGATATAGAAATATTCTTTCCATATTAAAATTATTATACAAATAAATGTTATATATTTTCTTTTATATTTTGATGATTTCTAATATTTTAAGAAAATGAATATAATTATCATTATCAATAAATTCTTTGAAAATGAATGTGTTCAGAGGAAAAAAAAAAGTTATGTCTAAGTGAAATAAATAATAAATTTTCTTTACTACTTTTATATATATATATATATATATATATATATATATATACTTGAAAACATAAATTAAAATCTATATACACATTAGAATTTTAAACCATAGCTTAAATCATAAATTTAAAATGAAATTTAATATTGGTTACTTAAAATACATTAATTTACGAATGAATTAATATATTTGGAACTTTTAAATTTTAATAGATGTATATTTTGATTTTGAATTATATTTATGTATTTAGGTTTTAAATCCACATGTCATAAAGTTAAAAACATTATTAATAGATGTATGAAATATATTAAATAATATTTCGATCAATTATTTAAATTTATCAAAATTTAATATATCATTTAAAAGATTAAATTTTAATGATAAATAATATTATTTTATTTTTATTAATTTAATAATTTTTTAAATTCCTTTAAAATCATAATAACATTTAATTTTTTTTTTAATAAATTTATTATAAATTTATTTGTTTTTAAAAAATTGGATCATAGATCAATGCAATACATGCAATCGTGTTTATACTTGTTCATACAGTTTTTGTCTAATATTTAAATTCAGTGAATTATATCTTTCAAAATTGGAAGAGGTGTGTTTGGAGGTTGTGGACATTACCATACGAAGATATCAGTTCACAGTAATACAAAATGATCATATCTTCCAAAATTGGAAGGTGTGTTTGGAGCTTGTGGACATTACCACAGGAAGATGTAAGTTCAGAGCAATACAAAATGATAATAGAGAATGATAAGAAGAAAATCATATTAAATCCCATTCTTTATGTAGTACCATGTAGGCTTTCTTCCTTTGCCAATATGTTGTCTTATCCTGTCAAGAATCAAAGAATCAAACACTTAGAGAAAAACAAAAAATCAACATTTCAGCAATCAAAAGCCTAGAGAAAAACACAAAAACAAAGTTGCAGGTTGTATATAAAAAAATATTTGTGTTTATTCAATAATTTTTAAACAGGAAAGGGATAAAAAAATATCTTAAATGGAATTTTATAAAAAACGTTTATATAAAGGTTGTATATAGAAAAGTAAACCGTTTTTCATTTATAAAAAATGTTGATATAAAAAATCTTTGGAAGGATGTGATCCCTTCTCTTCTTGATAAATACAAAAATTAAAATAAAACTAAACTATTTCAAGGGCATTGAAAAATAACAAGCTTTATGAACCCCAATCATGGAAATATTTGCGACCATATACATTTGATCTATAGCCAAGTTTGTATCTTTATTGCTATTAAAAAAATACAATAATTAACTGCATTACCTCTCCTTACTCAACACATGGCCTCTATTGCTATTAAAAAACATACAACAATTAACTGCATCACCTCTCCTTACTCAACACATGGCCTCTACTACTATTAAAAAATATACAACAATTATCTGCATTGCTTCTCCTTACTCAACACATGGCCTCTTGTTTAAGTATGTTTAACAAACTTCGACTTTCATTACTTTTTGCCTAGTACACCAGGTGTCCAAGTTATTTTGAAACTTTGCTAAGAAGAAAATTTGAATTCTCCAACTAATTTTTTTATCATAATCATGGAATACCATACTCTGCTCACATACCCGAAGCCATTTTAAAGCCATAGTACTAAGATCTCTCGGTCTTGCATTGCATTAAATAGTTAGCTGATGCAGGAGCATCCTTCCACATCAGCAGATCCACCAGCAAGCCAACACATTGGCGCACATTGGAGAAAGGGAGAGGCATAGACCCTCTCATTTTTAAATTTGAAATACGATCCTATACGGATTTATGTTGTAAGGATGAGTAAAGCCAAGCCATACCTTTGTACATATAGTGGATAGGGTCGCCTTAATGGTTTACTGTAAGAAGGTCAACCATTAAGGCGACCCTTTTGCAATACCGTGGTTTCGATTGCGGGTCACCTTAGTGGTTGACTGTAAGAAGGTCTAGATCTGAGCGCAACGGATCGACAGTCGTCTGATCAAGGTAAAGTGCACGTGCCTTAACCCTTTGTGTGCACAGGAGAGAGGACTCGCTGAAGTCCTGAAGTGGACAGGAACTGTCCATCGTCAAGGTTGACAGGTGGCGTAAGATCCATAACTCTGGAGTGAGAGCACTTCAGAATTTTGTGGTCGAGGAGAAAGCAAGATTGCTGAAGAACCGAAGGCCGAAGTAGATCCAGGTTGTTGGTCGTGAGGAAACATGTGTCGATAGATCTGAGACTTCGGGGAAAGTCACTTCAGAGGATTTCGAGTGTGAATTTTGACAAACTACCGAAGTCCCAAAGGCCGAGGTAGATCACAACTGTCTGTTGCGAAGGACACGTGGCGAGAGGAGGTCAATGAGAGTGGAGAAGATTTGCACCGTCAGATCTAGAGGAACGTGTAGCAAAAATCCATCAACTTTGGGTGAAAGAACTTCGGGAGGAACAAGTGCGCATGAGTTGAAACTCCCGAAGCTTGAAGAGCCAAAGAAGATAGAGGTCGTCAGATCAATGGGGAGACACGTGTCAAGAGATCACGTACTTTGGGAGGAAGAGATCCAAGAGGCAGCGAAAGTGGAGTGTTGAACTCCTGAAGTCCGAATAGCCAAAGTAGTTGGGAACCGTCGATCTGCGAGAGGACATGCATCGTTAGATCGTGGACTTTGGGTAAAACGCTCCAGGAGAAACAAAGTGTGGAGAAGTTGAGACTTCTGAAGGCTGAAGTCCCGAAGTAGAATCTCGATCATTGATCGAGAAGGGGGTCGATAGTCATTGATCTGGTCTTGGTTGAAAGTGTTGAAGTCCCGAAGTGGGCTAGAGCCATCGATTTGAGGAGGACATGTAGCAGAAGATCTGCCATTTCGGAGAAGTCACTCTGAAAGAAAAAGGAGTGCATTGAATAAGAACTCCCGAAGGCCAGAGAGTCGGAGTTCATCTGAGCCGTCTGTTTGCGAAGGACAGGTGTCAACAGATCTTCCACTTCGGAAGAGATCTATTTCGGAGGAAGCAAGAGTTGAAATTTGAAACTCCCGAAGCCCGAAGGGTGAAATATATCACGACCATTGATTTGAAAGAGACACACATTGAAAGATCGTGGAGATCTGGGAGACCGTGCTCCAGACAGAAATAAGGGAAGGAGGCAGATCTCAGTCGTTGATCACGAGACACCACCAAGGTCAGAAGATCAATGATAGCGCTTGATTGCGGGGACAAAAAGCGCTTGGACTTTAAAAATCTTAGAGCGACCCACAATTGAAACCACAGTATTGGAAAAGGGATATGTGGCAGATGGAGGTGAATTGTGGGGAGAAAAGCGGTGTGGTCTCAAACCACTCTAGGTTGCTCCCGCAATCACGTGATTACGTGAGGTCATGGCCCGAGGTCACATCCAGGAAGGGGCCTAGTAGAAAGGAGCTAGCGCCCGTGAATTAAAAAGTGCCAAGAGTGTTAGAGAAAGGGTCTACGAGTTCCACGGGACCTGCGCCTTAGGAGAAAAGGGGGCATGTACAAGTTAATTTGGGTTCAAGCAGGATCCCGAAGAGTTGATATGACTTAGTAGATTGAAATATCCTAGATCAGGAGGTCACAAAACCCCCAGGAGAGGGGGGGGGGGGTTGCAGCATTATCCTCTGATAAGACTATAACAAGCATATCGCTTCGTCAGATCTGTAAACAACAAAATTTATTGAAGGTTACTCCTTATTGATCAACAACACTACTTTAGATCTATTGGAATCATCATTATTTTCTTTGCAATGGAAAAAACAACGATAAATAATGACTCTGGACATTATCCTGTCATCCCCTTACACCAGGTAGTTTCACTTTAAACAGATACCGCTCTCATTGCGAAATGTCCCTTTGCAAGTTTCACTTTAAATTGATACCTCTCTCATTGTGAAATGGCCCTTTGCAAGTTCAGGTGGAGTTCATGCTGTAGAATTATAGGACACCAAATAATGGGGATGAAAGTTGGCATTGAGGCAAAAAGAAAATTTGAAATGGGTGATTGGAGATGAAAGCGGGCAAGGGAGGCAAAACAAAATTTTGAAATGGGTGTTGAATGGTTCGGATATGTGCTGAGAATATGAATGAAAGTGGGTATGGGAGGCAAAACGAAAATTTAAATGGATGCAGAATGGTTCAGGAAGGTACCTGCAACGTTAAAGGGTTAGATGTACACCATCCATGTCAACCTGATCACTGACGGAGGTGGAGACACCGTTTGGAGGAATGGAATCACCAGAATATCATGCCATGCATGCCATATATGTGAGATAGACCAAGTACTTGGTACAAATTCACCTACACTAAGCAATCATTTGCTTAGTGCATGGTGGATAATGCTTGTCTGCATTGGTATGTATGCGTGTGCATATGATACGACAATTGTATGGTTATGCAAATGTACGGAAGATGGAAAATAGTGGATGTACTGCAATTGGAAAACAGTGAATGTACATAATTTTGGTAGGTAAGTGACAATTGGATGCAATTTTTGTGTTGTGGTGGCTAGATGCAATTTATGTGGGTTGTACAGATCGTATGTTTTTTTTCTATGAGGAATTTATTGGTGGTTATAGGGAATTATAAATTGTCGTGAATTTTGTACAGACTACTCAAATCTGATTGTATGGCCTTTCAATTTTATTTTATTTTTTGTTCTGAATTTGTATCGGAGTAACCTTGTCTCTTTAATGGACTGGTAATTTGCTATATATTTTTTTTCTTCAATTTTGAATTTAACTTTGCAACATTGCACAAAATAACTTCAAAGAAATTTATGAACTTTAAATGGGCAACGACCAATTTTTGGTCAAAGACCTATCCAATTTTTATGTGTCCAAAGTCCAATGGTTTTCTTTCCAAAAGAAACAAAATTTTACTAAAAGTCTTGGGGCTAAGGGCCAAGATAAAAAAAAACGACGCTCTGATACCAAATGAGACGAACACATTTCGCTCACACATAAATTATCAAAAATGTATGGAATATAAGGTAATCCATTTAGGATGAAATAATAATATATAAATGTATAAGATAATGAATATATAATATCATTACAATGAGAATGAAGGTTTGTTTATATACCCTCATAGGGGGTGCCCTTTTATGAATAAACACATCCCTTAGATAAGACACATCTTTGCATTTATGACGTATTAATTATTAATTATTTATTTATTTATTTCTGTTATTTGTGTTTATAACAATATCTTACAAAAAGACTTAGCAAATCAAACATCAAATTCCAAAAAATGTTAAAGCTACAAAGAAAAAGACAAATATAGGTTTGGAAAGACATAGTGTCAAGAAAAAGGCACCTCATTGTCTTAGTGCTCCCTCTACAAAGGTGCCCATGAAGATGACTATTATACATGGCCTTCCCCCCACATCCACCCCATGAAGTAAACCCCAATACATACTACATACCATTACACATACTCCTTGATGGGTTCCATGGGACATACTTCATGACCTCGGTACGAAAACACCTAATAAGGGGTAATAATGATCCTCTTGTTATCCCCTAGGCCTAGGGGTAACTAAGGAGATGATGTCTCGATACCTACAGGTAGAAAACATGGAGTTACAAGATTCGGATGGATAACACAATCCACAACACCCCTCTTCTTTTCCATAGTTCATCATCATCATCATTTGCAACAGAGCAACGTCCACTACATCGTCCTAGCTCCCAAAAGATAGCAGGTCTTGCTTCATAAGGAAACAAGTCCAATCTCATGGTAAGTGTCATTTTAATATTTGAAGAATTTAATCATGTTTCAAAGAGTCCTTTCTTGATTATGGAACGTTTTCTCGGAAATTATATCTTTTGCCTAGTTTCACCTGGGTGGTTGGCATGGAATCCTAGTAAGTTGGTCACCCTCTAGAAAATGGTTTCTACTGGAGGGTTTCCTTGCCACTGTCCACACTTATTCCCCTCTGTTTATTCATCTTTTGGGTCTTAAGGTGCATTGACCCCAAGAAGGGTTTGTACCTCATTTCATGGGAAGAAGGGGATGAAGGACCAAAGGTGTTGTAGCTGACATCATACATAAATGTTTGCCCTAAATTCATAAGAGCCATGAAACTCTTCTCTAAATGAGTAAAGGACTTTAAAAATAAAAATAAAAATGTCTCATTTGATGGGGGAATGCATTGTGATGTTCTTTAATTTCTAGTGCATATAGCACTCAATGTGTTCTAACTTCAAGTGGCATTGCAATGCTCTTTTTCTTTCCATTGAAAATAGCACTCAATGTTTTGAATTAATAAAAATACAGATAAAGGGCTTGGAAAAATGTTGCATTATAAATAAAGAGAACTCAAGGATGTAGCACACCCTCCACAAGGCAACCATAAATGAGACAATAGGAACCCTTGATATGTCAAGAACCACATGCCCAATAATCCTTCCCCAATCTACCTCATACTCATTACATGGTCTAGATAGGGTCTTCTTGGGAAACATTCCTTGACTTGGGGTTTGACATACCCAATAGGGCACCATGACACCCCTCCAATACCTAAATTTGGAAAATTTTATAAGGTCTTTGAGAATTTGTTTAATTTGAAAAGGGAGATTTAATGCACTTGTTTGGGTGGTTCTTGTATTAAATGTGGCTTAATTGGCATGATTCATATGACTTGTGGAAAATTGGAGGGCATACTTGTTGTCTTTGTAGGACCTTACCGAGTGAAAGCTATTCGTGAAGGAACTATGCCACTTGGACCTTCATAGGGGCTTGAAATCCCACAGGGTGGATTCCATGCCCCACACGTGGGAGACCATTGATGATGAGTGTTGCACGTTGAGGGTGGAGGATGTTTCCTTTGGAGGCACCTTGTCATCATTAGAGGATGATATTTCACCCCTCTTCCACTTGGACGTATCCTTTCAAGGCTTGGTACGTCACCCACTAGACCTTGACGTCATCTTGGAGGCTAGGGTTTGATGGAAGATGTGGTTCTGGAGGTCTTTTGATAGGTGGAGGCTTATGGCATGGGAAGTTTGTGTATATGATCATGACACATGGCCTCTAGAGGCCCAATGTTCCACTCATTGAGGTTGGACGTCACATTCTCTAGCCCAACGTCACCCTACTAGGGCATGACATCACCCCATTTAGTGTTTTATTTTAGGTATTTTTCACTTTTGCAAAATGTAAAGGAAAATGAAGGGGTCGACCCTCTTCTGATTTATTGTTGACAATTTAAAGTGGACAAATTGGTTTAGATGTCCTCATATAAATAGAGGACCATCTCATTTTCATTTTTCATCATTCATCACTCAACATTTGTGAGAATAAGTCTCAAATATTTTCCCTACTTCGTTATCTCTCTCTTCTACACTTGTGCGACTTGCTTGGAGGATTGATTTGTGAATGTTTTTGCTGATATTTGAATGGAATTTCTGAAATTAGGGTTTTATCTCATGCTATCTTGGTGAAGTAAGTGAAATTTTTGCAATTTTATTTTTGTGTTATCAATGTTCACGATATTTTCTCTTTTTCATGTTAGACGTCTTGCTTAGCGAAACCCTAAGAGAGGAGAATAAGTGTTTCCTCCTCTCATAAGGTTAGTTTTGTCCAAAATTTGTGAAGGAATCGTTACCCCCTTTAGGGTTTTATTTTAGGTATTTTTCACTTTTGCAAAATGTAAACGCAAATGAAGGGGGTTGACCCTCTTCCAATTTTTTGTTGACAAATTAAAGTGGAAAAATTGGTTTAGATGGCCTCATATAAATAGAGGACCATCTCATTTTCATTTTTCATCATTCATCACTCACCATTTGTGAGGATACCTCTCAAATTTCCACCCAACTTTGTTATCTCTCTCTTCTACACTTGTGCGACTTGCTTGGAGGATTGATTTGTGAATGATTTTGTTGATATTTGAATGAAATTTCTGCAATTAGGGTTTTATCTCATGCTATCTTGGTGAAGTAAGTGATTTTTTTTGCAATTTTATATTTGTGTTATCAATGTTCATGATATTTTCTCTTTTTCATGTTAGACGTCTTTCTTAACGAAACCCTAAGAGAGGAGAATAAGTGTTTCCTCCTCTCATAAGGTTAATTTTGTCCAAAATTTGTGAAGGAATCGTTGCTAAGGTTAGACTCTTAAAGCCCTAAAGTGATAGCACTTTAGGATTTTGGCTCTAGACATTTGATTTCTTGACTTAGTTGAAGAATTAAGGAAGAAAATTTTGTTAGAGCCCCAAAGTGCTTGCACTCTCGCAATCCTTCTCTTTAAGGTTTAAACCCTAAGGCCCTAATTTTCTAGCACCTTAGAGTTTAATCCTTATCTCTTAGTCTTTTCTATCTCAATCTTCAAGCATTATTGTATTGTTGTTATAAAGACTCCATATCCCTCAAAGAAACTACTTGTACATCTCTCTTGTGGTGAAATTGATCAACAAAACACTCTATTTCTCTCAAGATTTCTACTAAATTTTCCAATACTAACACTCACTAACTCACTAATAAACATGTTTCAAAATTTTGCTACAACCTTCTTAATACACTCTAATTTTCTACATACATCCTTGTAAAGGTGGTTTAAATTGCTTAGAATTTCTCTTAAGCAATTGGATAATGTTCTATGCGATACATGCTTAATTTTCTTGGTCAACTGTTGAGATTCTAAGAACTTTCTATTGTTGTCCTTACAAATTCATATTGTTGGTATAAGAGTATTGTACTACAACAAATTGTACCAGTCATTTCAATTGTCATTGTCTAATGTTTTATGGGGTATTAAATGCATGTTTGTACTTGGAAATCATCACATATATGCTATAAATTGTTCTTCTTCTAGGAAAGTACTCAAACTCCCTTATACCTCTTAGTTTCCCTTGACCTAGATTAATCTTCAGGTGATCAAGAGAGGGGGTAGTAGGATTGGCTATAATACTTGCTACTTTGATCCCTTAAGGTCATCGTGGAAGCCTCCCCTGTGGTGGACCTCTGTTGAAATA
>SNQJ01S0216697.1:0-15455 GCA_010110895.2 Picea sitchensis | reverse complement strand
GCCATTAAAACTCACATTACTATTTGTAAAAATAGGCTTCATTACCACCATAAATTTTGTAACAATTACCCATTAAAACTCAAATTACTATGTTTACAATAGATTATGATGCACTTACATTTGAAATTATTGTCATGATTGCTCTCAATCAACGTGAATTTCCACCTTATATGATTATATTTTATTTAGATTTCTGACTCCAACTAAGCCTCACAGATATTACATTTGCTCCACCTCATCTTAATTTATATTAGGAATACGAACAATCCTCATACCCATCCCATGTAACATGACAATAAAGGAATTCGTATAAAAACTAAATGACATAAACAATGCTAATGGGAAGTTTATCAATGGCATATAATCCATGCTCATGCAATACCTTCACCTCATTGTGATTAAAAAATGTTGATGTTATTAGTGGGTGTATGACATATGACATTGTAATATGTTATGGAAAATTTGCATTAATATATCACAACAAATAGAAAACAAACAGTGAAACATAGGTAGTATATTCACTATAGTCATTCCCTCAACCTCCAGAATAGATACACTTGTGTAGATTTGTTTTTTCCTTGAAATGTATCCGATCAACATTTAATGTAATATGATTGGCATTTTAGTTAGCAATTGACTGAATATCACTTTTTTCAGTCTCTAGAACAACCAAATTTAGCATTCACTTTTGATATTGCTTCTCTTCCAAACCATAGACTCTTATCATAATAAACTACTCAAAAAGGAACCAATCTCCCACTTTGAAGGGTGTTGTTTTGCAATTATGTGGTACTGACTAAAGGAGGAATAATGATAACGAATAATTTCTTTTGGATAATAAAGTCTAATAACAGACATAAAAGAGTTTACATACTGCAAAAAAAGTACCTAAGGTTACATAAAAGAGTTTAAATGATCTGCATAGACAACCACTCGAAATGGTTAGGAGAGCAACATAATAATGGGTTGAATCATTCAATGGGAAAGCGGAAGTAAAGCGACATCAATATTTCGTATCAAAGAAACCTCATTTACACAGAGTATTTGAACTAATAGATCATTGACCCTTGTTAATGATCTATTACCATTTGTATTTACACAAGCATCTAGTTGAAGATGAAATTCTATTAATCTCTGGATAAGATACTAGTTGAAGATGGTGATGTATTACCCTTTGTATTTACACAAGTATTGGAATCACCTGGCCAAGTCCTGGTTGTCCACGAGTTTTTTGATAGGATGGATCTACCAAAATGATTCATAGGCCATTCTCAACCTATATGTCGTGAGGTGCTATGAAAGGAATTGACATACATTTAAACAGCAGCATAATACGCAAGCCACATGTTGGCGTCAAATCATCTAATCCACCGAGGGCAGCTTGAGTATATAAAAGGTTCATCATATATCGTTTTCTACTCTATTATTACACTGGAATTGTAATCTGACCTATTGATACCCGATTGCCATTGTTTTGTAGATGACATATTGCTTCCAACCAACCAAACATGGCGTAAAGTTAATGGTTGATTTTCATGGACTGTGCTCCATACCTATTGGATGCATGGAATATGATTTCCCATATAGATAACTGCTACTTCGTTACCAAACTTTGACCCATGTACTATTGGTGGATTTACCAAGGTTATTTGTGCTAATATTAAAGAACCAAAATATATATTTGAAATGGGCATGGGTAGTGGAGTTATGCATCTCCCTATTATAATTGTGTCTAACATAAAGAACATTTCTATTAATTTTGTCTTATTTACACAAGCATTTAGTTGAAGATGATCTTCTATTAACCTTTGGATAAGATACTAGTTGAAGATGGTGATGTATACCCTTTTTATTTATACAAGCACTAAAATCACATAGCCAAGTCTTAGTTGTCCACGAGGTTTAGGCCGATGGATCTACCAAGCGCTTATAAACATGTTATATCTGCATATAAACACATGTTGAGTATATAACCACATTAATTTTGTCTTTTTGTCTTTCTTTTTTCTTCATAATTTTGTTGGTCAATGTTGGAGATATTAACTCGTACTTGTCTTGTGTTTAACTTTTCATTAATTTACAAAGGATATATATATTGAGGAGATATGTCAAAACAAGATTCTCCAAACATTCATCACAAACACTCTAGGCTCTCCTAAGAGGAAGAAGATGAACTTCTTTAATACATTTGAGACTATGAGTGACCAACAACATTTTCGTCAGAGAAGATTTTCAAATGAGTTTGTGAATAGATCAACTATAGAATGTGTTCAAGCAAGTTCTATGGATGAAACCTTCTTAAATAAGTTGTGCATTGATACTCCTACAAATGAGAATGCTTAAGGGAATACCTTAGGACAAGAGAATTTTTTCGGTAATTTTCTTTGATTTTGTTTATTTTTGTTGTATTTTGTGTATTTAAATTTATGTAAAAGTTAAATGTTGTAATAACTTTCAAATGTATATGTAGAGAATGAGTTTAGAACAAGGAACGATAATGAAAGAGAGTGAAAAGTTGTCACAAGGAAGATTCTAATGTAATAGGTTACCAAGGGTGAAGGTGGATTTAGGAGTAGCGTTATCAAGAAATAAAATATTACATGCCTACGTCCACCTATCCTTGGATGTTGGTGATGAGCTTCCCTAGGAAGGTATTACTAAAGCAATGGCAGCAGGCAATGATCATGTGTTAAAGGAGATTGAAAAATAATTTGGTGTGGTCTTACAGAACTCCCTTAGGAGAGCAAACAAAGCTTGCAAATCGTTTTGCATTAATTGCAAAACTTTATGGGCCTTATATGAGAAGATGGGGCCAACCATTGACATTTTTGTCGATCTAATGAGGCAATGAAATTCAGAGGTGACAGACCCTGATAAATGGGAGGCAATAAAATCAAATTTTCAAAAATACACCATTTACAGATGTTTCGAGATTTCAAGATGGGCTGGCGGAAGATGTTGAAGGTTACACCTTGTGTTTTGCAAAGCACCCTAACATTCTGCGGAACATGTGCTCTTATTTGATTTTTTGGTAGCATATGGGAAGTTTTTGTGGAGTGATGAGGTTCCACATTATTTTGCAAGACACTTTTCTGCAAAGTTTTTATTGCACATGAACCTAGATTATACTAGTCCTCGTCCAAATATTATGGGACTGATAAATGACAAACACATGATCACAAAGGGTCATATCGAAATGCGACAATGCCGATGCCTCCACAAACTTTAGCACCTCGCAAAACATGAACATTTTCTTCACATTTCAGGGATTCGCGGGCTACATCGCCCAGGTCGAAAAGAGGTTAGAAATGCAATCGGGGAAAATTTAGAAACAATTTTTTATGGTGTTAATGTTGACATGAACCGTCCCGGTGTATGAAGACAATTCTTGGTCTATATTTGTTTATAAAACAGATGCTGAGTTATATACCATGTCAGCAGAAGATGTTTTGAATTATGCAAAAAAGAATTAAGTGATGTTCTTGGAAGAAGGTCATTGAATCTTTATTTCGAACAGTTTGTATGTGTTCTGGTTAGTAATTTTTTCTGCATTTTATGATAGTTTATTTCTAATTCTATATTTAGATATCATTACATATCTATAGAAATAATGGAGTTATTATTGTCATTAATTACGGATTTGGATATATATGTTAAATGAATCTCCAGTAAATACAGATTTGATTCCACAATTTTAAATTTAGATGGGTTGAATCATATATGTGTTTTATAATAGTTATTAAATCTCCAATATTTTGAGTAAGAAATCAACAACATTTATAATTTTGTATAAATGTGAACACATTGGATCCTATATTTAGTTCTTAGTTGTATTGTTCGCAGATCCCTTATTCCATCTCCTACTACTTTGATAGGATTGTCCCAATTCTCATTGGGAGTTTGAAGAGGGTGAGAGTTCACGGAAGCATCATTTGGTGTGTTGAAATCATTTAAATTTAATGTGTTATAATGCATTTAAATTTGAATTTTCAATTTTCAAATTTTAAATGTGTTATATAGGCTAATGTGGAGAAGAGAGTACGTGAGAGTGTTCTTGAACAAAATTTGGAGAAGAGAGTGCGGGAGATTATGATTGAGGAGGAAGAATCCATATTTGGGAAGGATGTGTCAATTCAGGATGATTCACAAATGTATGTTTTTTTACTGTTATCAAATTTTTAGTTTAGCCTTTCAACATTCAGCGCTTTGATCAATTATTTTTGAAATATATAGAACCCATAGATAATATTAATAAGTTGGCTTAAATGGTGTACATTCAAACTTATTTGAGTTTAGATCATGATGAAGCTGGGTACAGACTTGAACATTCACGATTATTTTGAGAGCGAGACTCTATCATCGAGAAAAAGATAGGATTTATAAAAAAATCGATTACATTCTTTTGCTTTCTTGTCCAAGAATGATATAGTATGGACATTTATGATGCTCTACATATATGAGAGTAGATTTCAATATGAGGTGTCAAATTCTTAGCTAGAATTGGTTACTAATCCCACACAAACCAACATTTTAAAGTAGATTCCTGAATAATCTCACACATAATTTCAGAGAACATTTGATTATATGTAATATGAATACATCAAATTAAATGATTTTTGAAGAATGACTTAATATGTATGTGCAGATTTGTGTTTACTTCATGTACATGCAAGATTATAATAGAACATCTATTCCACTTGCATGAAGAGTGAGATGAAATTATTTTTTAGAAGAAGAGAATGGTTTTAAAATTGCATATTTGTTAATTTTTTTAAGATATAGAAACTAGTTTTTGGAAGAATGACTATGGATATTCATGAGTCCTTTAATTTGAAGGGCATGTAAATTTGATTAAACCATGAAAAGAAGGAAGGAGAGAAGTATTTTACTGTGAGGAGATTAGTATTTGTGTGTAAATATGATCCAAATAAGATCACCTCAGATGAGAATTTCACCTAAAGTTTGGGACCTTATCCACAAGAGAATTTCACGAATGATTTGAGACTTTATCTACAAGAATGTGCATTGAGAGAATGACTTAATATGGATATTGTGAACTTTCTTCATACACAAATCTATATTTATTCTGAGATTATTATATAGTTCTCTAACTCAATTTTTTTTACCAATAACCTTAATAACATGACTGGGATGAGAATTTCTACGAAGGATTTGATACACATGCTTGGCCTCCTACGAATTCGACAACCATATTGATACTTGGTGCAATTTTTGTTTGTTTTAAAAAGTGAAATGTAGGTGTAGGAACAGCACCTGCTGGACTCTCATTAAATAGAGCTGACCCGACAAAGAGCGCAACTGACCCGATCACTACCACAAAAGAGGCATGGGTGCATAACAAGAACTGCAAGCATTAACGACCAATGACATAAACCGCACAACAAGCAGTTGTAAGCAGAAAACCACACAAGGTGTTATGTATAGTAGTCGCGGATGGAAGAATCCATAGTAGCGAAGTTTTGTTACTGGCGGAAGACAATCTTAGTCCCTCTGCTGGAGAGAAGGTCGAATGGGCTCCTGGCCCCGTACTTTCGAGGAAAGAAACTAAGCCCCTCAGTTATTATGCAGCAAGAGTGACACCGCCTTTGAAACCGAGACTGATATTGCTGGATTCGCCGCAGAAAAACACCACCTGACATGCATACTAAGGCGCTACAAAGGGGTGTGCCGCCGACACAAACAACACCGGCAATACTACAACCAACCCGAATTTAAGCAAAATCAGCGGGCAGCAGCGACCTCTAAGGAAGATGTAGGAGAATGAGAAGGTCACCGACAACTGGTGAAAACACAACGTTACCCTCTCGACTCAAGGGCCTGGGGCATAGATCATTTCGCCGTTTAAATCCGTTAGTCGATGAGTCATCAACCCAACTAAATATGAGTACACATGATTAATTTCTGAATCTAACACCTAAAGATTTTTGCTCTTGGTTTGAGGTCCTTACACCCCTTAGGTTGAAAATTGAAACGTCTTAAAATGTTCAGTCTTACCATTACATTTATTCTACAAGAATAATGTAAACAATCATCAATGTCCTTACCTTCCTATGATCTCAAGGCTATATAGCATTTTTCCATGAGCGAGGATATTGCATTTTCAAGATTCAACAATAATTTACCATGAAAATTGCCTACATTGACATCGCCATCAAGGCTAGCATTATGCATCGTACTGTAAAGACACCAAAATTTCTTCAGCAATTTCACATAATAAAGTGTAATATTGTACACCATAGCACTAGCATCATTACATTGCAATATACGAACTCCTTGCATTCACTAACCTGACTTCCCGAGAGAAGATTGTGATATACCATGGCTGGCGCTGTCCCCACATTCATAATATCAGACTTTTAAAATTTATAACTAATTTCATATTAAAATTTTAATGTTATACTTACAATATGAGGACCTTGCAAATTCACTAACAAAATTCCAATTAAAATTATAGTGACCAAGAATTTAATTAATAAACATAAAAGTCATCATGATTCTAAATCCACCAAACAACAAGAATAATTGTTTATCATTATACACAAGGCACTTTATGATTATAATTTAGCTAATCATAGTAAGGCTATCATTCCAATTAACCCTTCTAACTTATTGCCTAAAAATCATCAATCTTGGCATTTAAATCTCTGAATTAATGATTCAACATTACAAATTCATAATTATTAAGAAATCATGATTTAGGGAAGGAAATGTTCAAGACCATAATATCTAGAATTGGTACCTTGTATCTAATGGTTTTCATTGGATCCAAGGTTGACAAATCTATGAATGGCCACTCACGGTCCTCCCAAAAAAGATTGATTTTTTGTTTTTATTATTATTTTTGAATAAGATCTAAAGAATCAATCATAAACTCTACAACCATCTATAATACCACTTTAAATTATATCCCACAAGTAATAAAGAATAACAATAAGGAGTTATCGTAAGGATTTTACATATTTTTCTACTGCCACCTAACCATATCAACATTTTTTACACTACAAATATTCAATTAAAATAAGGAGTTTACAAATTAGAACTACTTCTATACCCGAACCGTCTTAACCAATGAACATATTGACATTACACCATTATCAGCTGAGCCTGACCTTCAACAGTCATCATCATGACCTATAGTTGTGTTTATTCTGGTTACAGTTATAAGAATGAATAGTTCCCACCATAGGTAAAGGCTTTCGATTAATAAAATAAAATTACCCCTAATTATTTGGTGGGAATCGTCCTCGGCTTTACTAAACCTCTCCCTTCCATTCCTCAATCAACAATTCGATTAATTCTTAAGTACTATTCATTTCCCTAGCTCCTGTCATATGAGAGGAAAAGAGGCAGAGACAAATTAAGTTACTAATTGAACAACAGGAGGATTCACTCCGATTTAAAATTGCTGTTGGGTTGGAAACATCCTCGATGGCTCCAATTCCAGTGTAGGAATTGGGCTGCTATTATGTCCAGATTGATTGCAGTGCTTAGTCATTAAGTAAGGAATCAAGCATAGCCTACCTTCAAAGGCTGATCTTGAAAACTGTCGCCCCTTCGAGGAAATAAAACCAGGTGGCGGGTGGAGGGTTTCTTTGAGGTGCATCCAAGGAGGTTACTTATGCACTAGGCTAGGTAGATAATCCAACGGAATTAATACGATGGAACACGGGGAAGTTAAGCGAGGGGCAGTTGTATCACCCATTGAGCGGTATAATGGATCATCAATCTTGTAATGATGGAAGGGTGTGGTGCCACGAGAACGGTCTGGGACTTGAATGGAGCTAGGGTGAAATAGCTGAGCGAATGACACAGTGAAACAAAGCGCGGAAGCAGCAGGAAATGGGAGAGTTGCCGAACTGCATTGTAATGAAATGGTTAGCTTGTTGGAGGGAGCATCCAAGTAGTTGGGCAGACGGCGTGATGAGGTGAAGGTCAACGAAACACAGAGATATATTCAATTTGTTGAGGCACCACTTGATGGCTGGGAAGATTGCACGCTGAGGTATTAATGCAGACATGAAGACTAAGGTTTAGAGTTAGGGACGAGCCCGTGGCCCATTAGCTTCTTCTCCCTCGTCCAGCTAGGATGAGGTTCAGTGCAAAAACCAAACACGAAGATTCTCTTTATCTATCATTTGTAGTATGCAGAGTACAGAATAGCGTTGACTATTCTTGTGAGACATTCGGTTCGAATTTCTTTATCTAAAGCTAATACCACACCCGGTTCGCCATTATCTATTCATTAGCGGCTATCTGTTTGAAATTCTTTATCCAAAAATGCCAGGACTGTACCAATCAATTTACCCATCTAGCAATTTAACATTCAACAATGACTATAACTATACAACCAGTTTTATTTCTTTCAAATAAAAGGAGATTACAGTAACTAATAACACAAAATGCCCACAAAGAAATGCCCCCATACAAGGCGGAAAACGCCCAGAGTCACCTATAATTCCCATTTCAACAACGCCGATAGAGATGCAATGCACACAGAAGGTAAATACAACCCTGGTATCAAAATCATGCCCACAGTCACACGAAAATTTTCAGCACAATGATTGGGAGAATTTACATTGTCCCGCACTTTCAATAAAATTTCACAGTCAACAACGACATACATGCCAGAACTACGATAACCATGAAACTAAGTTTATATAGTGAGTTTACAGTAACCAAAGGGAAACTACAAGTTTTGCAAAATCGTTCTATACACCAAATAGAGGAGGCGTACCTTGCATACTCGTACTTGATGTCACGTTCACTCCGGTGACAGCAGTCTCCGGCTTGCGACCCTTAGAGGACTCACACGTTTTACTCCCAGCCAATGGCTAGGGTACTCTTGCTTCCCATGGTCCCCGAAGACGCCAAAGGAATACCACACAGCCAGACTTAGCTTCCAGGCTTTCGCCTCAGGATCAGCTACCACTCAAGTCAGCTGAGAGATCCCCAACTCCCACAAGCAATCAATCCTAGTTTGCCATTTTGGCAGCATAACAATACCCTCATAGAAGGAATCCCCTTCTTTTCCCCATCTCCTCTCTTTTATCTTCCTTTAGACCTAATCCCATTAGGTTTTCATCAAAAACCCTAAATCATATTTCTTTTAAAGTTTTCCCCCTTTTATTTTTTTTAATTCATATAAGGTAAAGGCGCTAAACATCTTTTTCATTATATTTTTTTTTAAATTCATATATATATATATATATATATATATATATATATATATATTTCTTTCTTTTAAACCCCCATTAGTTAACTAATTAATTTCTTCTTTTCAAATTTACACCACCTAAATGAATTAATTTCTTAAATCTCTTTATTTTACCTACACATTATGAAGGCTCACAATAGCTTAGAATTGGGTTTTTTTTTTTTGTTTAATTTATTCCTTGCTTTGTATTGTTAATGCTAGCTAGTAGGGAATGAAATTTCTAATGTTATTTGAATGAAAGAGCTATTGTGAGCTAGAATAAAATGGCATTGTTATTAGGAGATGATTAAGTTTTGATTATTATGTTATGGAGAAGTAGTACCTTCACTAAAGATAAATTATCAAGCTTATTCAGGAATGAGGAAATGCATTATGTATGCAATTAAAGAAGGAATTACTTTATGGTACAATTACTTGAAGAATTGTTTTATGTATTTAATTATGGAAGGAAACTCCTTGTATTAGGTGGAGGTTGCAAATCATAGGTGGAATGAATATTTAATGTATAGTCTTGAATTATGTTTTTTTTGACAAGGGCTCAAATTACGGTGGCGGCCTTTGGTTGGGGAAATGTTTAAGGATTTATTGAGGTGTTGTTGATGACTTAGAAGGGCTATTTAGGTTGGCTCCTTCATCCACATTATTGCGGCGTGCCGGGGCCTGCGATGTTCAAGGGTGCCACGCCTTGAATTTATTTTGTGCGTAGCGTGCCCTTCGGGATCGCCACGTGCTCCAAGAGGGTGCCTCATTAGCCAGTTTTTTGTGCGGCGTGCCGCCCGAAGGGATGCCACCGTGCTCAAGGGTGCCACTTTCGTCAACCTAAAATTTGATTAGCGGTAAAAATCTACGCCCACAGGTCAACATATCAGCGGGTGAACTTATTGTGCAGGGTAATGGTTCCAGGGCCGGGCTGCTGCAGCCTTGTTACTTATAGAGATCATCATTGGCGGTAATATGATCGCCCTCTGCGGCATCGATGGATCCCTCGAACTATAGGTAATCGTTAACCTACGGTTCGAGGCACGGCGGGAGTGCTGGCCCCAGAAGGCGATTAAGCGGGCCTCGCGTCCACCCTCTCCCTCAACCTCTGGAGCAGACCGTGTGGCCTTGCCTCCGCCATGTGTGAGTCTGGTCGGCCAGCTACCGTCAGCCTGCATCACCAGCACTCATGTCGAATGTCCAGCATCAAATCATCAAATCAAATGAAACATCACCGTAAATATATCGGCCAAAGCACTGCTCCACGACTGGTCCAGTCGAGGGAGTTCTCTGGAATACCTCTGCATCCTCAAAGATTGAAAACCGCACTTTCCGATAAAGCGGAGTCAATAGCACTGTCTGCGAATAAATGATAACACATCATATGCGATACGTCAATGCATCATAATCAAATAATGGTCTGGCATCATAAAAGTCCGGATCCTTGCGAGACAGTGTCCTCAAATAATAAGTTTTCTCCCGCTCGCGGAGGGATGTTACATACACCCCCTCTTGGTCTAAACCCCGTCCCGAAGTTTCACCGATTATAATCTGAAGTAAAAGGTATGCGGTATCGCAAAGTCTATCTATCAAACAAAATGCGACTAAATGACATCATCGTCCTCCCGAATCATAGAGTCTGTGGACTATAATTGTCCACTAGACCTTGACTGATCTACCGTTCGACGTCGTGCTTTGTGAGGCGATGATCTAAGATGCCGGTGACTCAGCCATTGAGTGCTCCTAAATCGATACCACCGAAGGAACTCATATCCAATGCATGTAGGATCTACTAACAACAATGTCTCAAAAGCGAGATACATATGAAAACAGCCATGCATATACCTCAAAAGAATCCGGGCCAAGGCTAGTCGATAGGCCACGGGCCTTTTCTCCACCGTCGAAGGGTCCACACACGAACCTAGAGATTTTAGCTCCCTACCGCGGCAGTTGAACTCTTATGCGGTTTAACCCGCCGGAGGACTCGATAAGACCTATTAATACTATGGTCAACTCGGTGCGCATCCGCGCCAACTCTGTAGCGATCTGGCGGCTTCTTTAATCCTTTATTGTCTTATGGTTTGCATTTTTTCTCTTCATTTCTTGGATGCGCTTTTGGTCCCACGGAATCCTATCTTCGGTGATCCAACTCAAGACATCAGACGTTAATATAAAGAAACTCAAAGGTTCCATCTTAATGGGTACTCACGGTAGCTATTGTTGTAAAATGACTCTATTGGGGCAAGAACTCCTCCCAGCGGCTTTTGTTGGTCCATCCCTATGCGCAACTTATGTCTTCCAGGTTTGGTTCGTTTTGTTAAATACGTCGAGTCGGTCTGCGGGTGATCCCAGCGATTACTAAAATTTAGTTCCCCGGGTTCCCAAGGCCTCTTGGAAACTCATCAAAATCGTCCAGTAAACACCAAACCTCGATCAGATATTACCTTCTTAGGCGTGCCATGTAGCCTCACAATCTCAGCGATGAAAACTCTCCCTATGTTAGGTTAATGCATTATGTAAAATGCGCTACGCGAGTAAACACTCTTCGCCGATGGAGTGTCTACTATACTACAAAGATGATGGAGTGTCTCACGGTGGAGTAGGTGGGAATGCAATAATAAAATCCATCGATATAACTTCCATTTCGATTCCGGAATGGCCCAGTTGAAGTAATCCTGCCCGGTGTCATGTTCGGTACTGCACCGACTTTTTCGAGGATATCTAATATACAAAGTTGACTATATTAGGCCTTCATTCCTTCGAGGAAGAATGAAGGGTTTAGGTCTCCCTCGTCTTAAAACTCTGGGTGAGAATCATGTAGTATCTATAAACATAAACAGGATCAACATCTCAGCTTCGCCATTAAACGGCCGATGCGTCAAATCCGACTTCTAAAACCTCGATAAACCGTGGCTATCAAAGATATCCCTCATATCATGGTATACCATCATTGTGTTTGTTTGATACAAATCGGCTTCTTTGTACGATGTCCACCTCCACGTTGTAAGGGTGAGGGGAATCTTCTCGCGTGGGTCGTCACGAAGAGGTAATACCGAAAGATCGTGGTCTCCGACTCAAAGCATCATTATATTCACAATTCCTTTATGTAGAAAATTAGTAATCTCGAAGTGATTACTGGCTAAACGAATTCGATAAGCGCCGTTTGTTCACAGTAAACTCAAGTAAAAGTGTGTTGTAGTCCGCAATGATCGGTCTTTAATTCAAATTTTAGGTCCAGGGTAGTGTCTCAAACCTTCAAGGCATATATGATGGCTAAAGCTCCAAATCGGTCGTCGTTAGTTCTCCTCATGCCTTCAGAGCCTTCCTCGAAATCTAAACGTCCTTTCTGTCGTCTTGCATCAAGACTCTGCTGAAACTTCCTTGGATGCGTCTGTGAAAACCAAAAAATTATCTTCCATTTCATGGACCTTTAGTATCAACACGGTTGTCAACAACTCTTTAAGCCTCCAAAATGCTTACTGCGCGTTTCTCGGTCCAAACAGACTTCTTATTCTTCTTCTGCAGCTTATTGATGGTTGTTATCTTGAAACCCTGGAATAAATTTGTCGATGGTATCTACTAATCATAAAACTACACTTTTGTGACGTTGATGATCGCGGGAGAAATACATTCCATAATAGCCTCAATAACCCGGATTTAGATCCACTGATGATACCTTCACTGAAGATGACATGTCCTAAGTGGTGAATTCCTCGATTGATAAAGAGCATTTGGACAACTTCAAATACAATTTGTGTTCTTGTAAACATTGTAGTACCAAGCCAAAGTGCTCATCATGCTCCTCCATCGTCAGATATTAAATCAAATGTAAATCTGTGAATGCTTAGGATGAGACGTCCAAATTACTCGCGGAACACCCGGATTCATCAAGCTCCTTATGAATACTTACGTTTAATGGAGTCAAAAGCAAAACCGTAATGTAAAAATCGAGTCTTAAAGGCGGTCTTAGGGATGTCATCCTCGCGATTAAGTAGCTGGTGATACCCGGATCGCGAATCGATCTTGAAGTGCAAATTAGCACCCTTCATTTTGATCGAGCCGGATCGGTAGTCTAGGTATTGAGATGTGATTCTTGATGGTAAGCCTTGTTAGGTTTACGGTATTCAGTAAAGCCTCGCGAATAATCCTTCTTCGGTATGAAATAACTGTACACTCCAATTCGACACACTGGGGCGGTATGGGTCGAGGTTACAACAACTCTTTGAGTTGCATTTTCAACTCTTACAACTCTGGGGTCGACATCCAATATGACGTTCTTTCTATTGGTTCTGTCCTAGGTTTTCAGTCGGTGGTGAATTCCAATTCCCTCTCTGACGAAATTCTAGGTAGCTCCTCCGGAAAGACATCTGCACACTCTCTCACCGTTGGAAGGTGTTCTAGACCTTTCTACTACTCCCTTCTCATTTTAAGCAAGGATCGCATAAAGGATTTCCTTGCATACTCTTTCGTAGCTGTGGAAGAGGCGAACCCTTGAAACTCTGGTTCCCCTTCCACCACAATCTGCGATCTGTCCTTCCGGCATCATCAACCAAGCTCAAGCCGTTTTAGATCACCACGGTGAGTATCGCCTCATACATTTCAACCAATCCACGGCGTCCAGCGTCATGAATACAAGATGCATTGATGTACAAGTTGACCCTTGTGACAAAATATCCCAGGTTAAAGGGCCTGACCGTAACCTCAACCTTGTTTGGCTCAGAGAGCCATCCCACAAACTAAACTCATCGCCGTCGAAACGCCTTTACCATAATCTTTTTATGCTGCACGAAATGAAACTCGGTATCACAGGTCTATCAAAATACTAAAGAGATTACAGTTGGCAGCGGTACTGTCGTCGAACACCGTCGGCGAATTGCTCTGCTTTGTGGACGGTATTCCATTGCATGAATCCATTATAGATTGCCCATATCTCCCACGATAAGCGGAGTCCGGCTGGTCGGACATACGGTCTCTCTCCACGGATGGAAAGATATTGTTGGTAGTGTATACCCATGTCAACGCACCTAACCCGGCCCGGTAGTCATGGTACCGAGTAGAGATGACTACGAAGGCGAAGCCACAGTGCGATTACTGGCGGAACATGCCTAAACCTCTTCGCGTGAAATGGCCCATTTCTTTGATGCTGTAATGATTCACCGATAAGGTTAATGCTGCTTCTTGAGGCATTGGTCGTCGGGGTATTATTACAAATATTTGAGATCTTTATCATTAATATATTAAGGTTATGATTTGAGGTTTGGGATTAGACCTCGAATTAAAATCAATGGAAATCCTAAATTTACCATGAGATATGAGAGATGAATATGAAGATGAAATCAATCCTATGAATGGTTGAGGTTGAAAAAATAATATGATATGAATCGTTTATATGGTGATGAAATCTACTTAACTTGGCACGAGTAGTGCTTGTTGTTGGTACTAATAAAAAAATGTCAATGTTGTCCACATAGACGTCTTGGATTCAACTGATAATGTTATTGGTTTAGTTCCATTGTTGTAATCTATGTGTCAAAAAATCTTTGGATAACCAGCTACCCAAGTCAATAAATCCAAGAGATCACTTAGTTGTGGTAAATGTAAGGAACATTTTCGCCCTTAAGTTGGAGTGAAGTTGATAAAGTAAGAAGAAAACAATGTAACCGACCATAGTTTTGTGATTTGAGGTTTGGGATTAGACCTCAATTAAGAATCAATGGAAATCCCTAAATTTACATGAGATGAAGATAAAGATGAAATCAATCCTATGAATGGTTGAGGTTGGTAAAATAATATAATATGAATCGTTTTATGGTGATAAAAAATCTACTTAACTTGGCCTGAGAGGAATTAACTGTTGTTGGTACTAATAAAAAAATGTCAATGTTGTCCACATAGACGTCTTGGATTCAACCGATAATGTTATTGGTTTAGTTCCCTTGTTGTAATCTATGTGTCAAAAATATTTGGATAGCCAGCTACCCAAGTCAATAAATCCAAGAGATCACTTAGTTGTGGTAACTGTAAGGAACCTTTTCGCCCTTAAGTTGGAGTGAAGTTGACAAAGTAAGAAGAAAACAATGTAACCGACCATAGTTTTATTATACAATTTCTAACTAACGGAAGTTATATAGTAACATCGGCTAAGTTAAAAGGTCGTCGAATGAATAATATCATAACATTTAATTTTAAAATTTTGATGAGATACGTACAAAATATTCCTACGAAAAGGGCATGATCTAGT
>SNQJ01S0216696.1:0-12301 GCA_010110895.2 Picea sitchensis | reverse complement strand
TTGTGAATGCGAGTAGCCGTCACATCTCTTCTCAGAGATAAGCTGCCACCATTCTAGCGAGTCTTCCACTCTGTATTTTTGCAGTCTTTGTACATTTCTTTCATTAATAGAAATCGTGTATTACTGTATATCTGTGTTTATGGTTGCATCTCCGATACATTTATGTTATATTATTGAATATCTGTGATATCTCTATGCATTTCTTTATTATATATCTGATCTCATTTCGTGTCGAAAATAATCCGGATCAACCACCAAGCAAAAACAAAAATGTGAATAAGAATGAAGGATGCTTCTATTGTGGTAAGCTTGGACATTATGCCAAATATTGTAGGAGGCAGAAGTTTATTGAGTCCAAATATAAGAAACATTCAGGAAATTTTGTTGATAAAGGTGCCAGAGTATGTGATGATTTAAAAACTCTCAAGTTGTTTGTTTCTGACACTGCTTTATCAGCAGACACTGATGATGCTAATGCCTGGTTTATTGACTCTAGTGCTTCAATTCATATGTCATGTAATAGGAATTGGTTTGATACATATCATGAAAACATTAATTATGTTCATAATATCTATCTAGGAGATGATAGGTCACATGAAATTAAAGGGTATGGAGATGTATCTGTGACTTTACCTAATGGTGAGGTGAAACAAATCCATAATGTAATGTATGTGTCAGGCATAAAGAAGAATTTGATTTTTGTATCCACCATTGCATATCAAGATCTAAAAGTGAATTTTTTAAGTCACAATGTGTGGTGAAGGACATACATGATCACTACAAAATCATTGCAAGAGGATCTAGAGTTGGAGGACTATATAAGATTGATTTTACAAGGAGGGATCATCAAGTGTTGGCATCAATGACTATGTCAATGGAAGAGTTATCGAATCAAAGGTATAGACACCTAAACCATAATGATCTTATGATGCTTCAGAAGAAAGAAATGGTAGAAGGTTTTCCAATGTTTAAGAGTGAACATGTTGAATGTGAAGGATGTTCATTAGGAAAACAACATAGAGAAGAGTTTCCTATGCATATAGATAAAAGAAAGCAAGAAATTATTGAACTAGTGCATACTGATGTTTGTGGACCCATGCAAAATAGATCTCTTGGAGGAGCATATTATTTCCTTATCTTTATTGATGATAGAACTAGATACACTTGGGTCTATTTTATGAGACATAAAAGTGATGTCTTTGAATATTTTAAAGAATTCAAGAATATGGTTGAAAAGAAAACAAGAAAGAGCATCAAGATTCTTAGGTCAGATCAAGGAGGGGAGTATATATCAGGGGCATTCATTAGGTATTGCAAAAATAATGGGATTCAACAGTAGTTTATAGTGCCACATACTCCTCGGAAAAATGGAGTTGCAGAAAGGAAAAATAGAACCTTAGTTGAATGTGCTTGCAGTATGATAAAAGGTAAAAATATTTCTAATGGATTTTGGGCTGAAGCAATTAGTACTGTTGTATATCTAAAGAATAGGAGTCCTACAAAAAATTTAGAGCACAAAACACCTTTTGAACCTTTTTATGGATATAAAATAGAAGTGAGTCACTTGAGAATATTTGGGAGTAAGGCATTTGCTCACATTCCAAAAGAGGATAGAAGAAATCTTTATGCAAAGGAAATCAAATGCATATTTATTAGTTATTTTACAGAATATAAATCCTATAAAATGTTTGATCCTAACAATCATAATGTGTTTGCAAGTAGATATGTGTTGTTTCATGAAAATGTAGATCAAGTACGAAAAGCATATGATTATTATGTATGGAATCTACCTAAAGAAAATGAGGAAAGTGCTAAAGAAAAAGAAGAACAAGTCCAAGAAGAAACTCCAAGCATCATAGATTCTACAAGTAGCCAGAGCACGCCTAGAAAAGGTGAAGGAACTCCACAAAGAAGTGAAGAACTAAGGAGGACAATAAGACAATCTAAGACCCCGGTAAGGTATACATACTGTTCATTAATAACTCAAGCTATGATTGTGGTAGAACCTTTAAATTATGAGAAAGCTAAAGACCACAAAGAATGGATGGATTCCATGAAGGAAGAATAGGACTCTATAATTAAAAATGAAACATGGGAAATGACAGAATTGCCTGATGTTTTGAGTGGGAAATCCCTCTACGGACTAGCATTTAGGGTTAAATTATGCATGCAGAAAAGACCTAAAGAATCCTACTTTCTACCGTCGTCCTGGACCTAATCCCCATTATTCTTAAGCAAATACGTAGTTAAATGAGCATACCTTATTTCGGACGTTTGATATTGATCCTTCTTCACACTTGATCGCTCCTTGATTGCAGCTCTCCTCCAAGGCTTACCTGCATTCACACAAGATATGCAACAAACTCTACATGCATTTGATCTACATATTAATGGGTTAAAGATTCAAATATGTATGCAATAAACTATGAACACTTCATATGGCGGGACGAGAAAAATACTTCTTTATTACCAATTATAACAAATCAACTTACAATGACGAATTTGGCCACTGCTCTGCGAACTTGGTCCTAGGATCCTCTTCAACTGTCCTCCAACCTCTTTGCTCTATATCTCTCCTTGCACAAGGATGGCTAAAGGGCTGGGACAAAGGGAATGTGAAAATGGGTATAGCTTCTTTACTATGATTCTCCTGTTCCAAATGGGACTCCTAACCCTTCTTTTATACACTAGAAGAAGCTAGGTATTTGGTCGAACCCTCAGCCATGCATGGCTAAAACGTTTTGTTAACTCACCCAAAGCTATGTGTTCCGTCAACAACTTTCCTTTTTCCATGCTTTTGTAGGTACACCCAGGTTGTCTTGGGTCAGCTAGCACATATATGCATGCAATAATGTAGTAGGGTGCGTGGGCCTTTATAAAAGGTGTTTTTAAGAAGAGTTGTTCAACAATGTTTTGGCAAAGAAGGAATTTGAGATGGTCTGATGCTAGGTAAGCATGTCTGGTGAAAATTAGGGTTATAACAAATGCCCCCTAATGTGTGAGGTTAGAAGAGCATCTGATGGCCGGAATACATTAACAATCTTCACCAATGTGTCGAACAAGTGAGCCCAGGGACCAAAAATCGGGAGGTGTCATCTGCAAAAATAATAATTGTCTCACCAAGGTGGGCATACCCATGCTCAGGATAAAATAAAATCATGGCTACCAATGAAATACACTGTAGATCCATGTCATATAACTATATAAAGTGTAGCCATGAACAATACACAGTGGAGCTACATCTTGAAATCAAAAAGATATACGTGTAGAGTATCCATCTTCTTAGAAGCTGCTAAGGCCTGATGGCTGGAGATGAGGTCTTCAGAGCTCGAGAAACAACTTCAAAATCTTCAAAACTTAGGTAGGAGTGTAATATGAGTGTACGACTTCACTACCCAGAGGTCTTCGACGGCTCATCAGTCATGGACTAGAGAATCTTGATGATTAGATTGAAGGCTTCATTGATTTCGAACAAAGACTTGATTGGACATTTAGGATGGTCGAGCATGAGGGCAAGAGACAAACTATAGAGGGACCAACTCAGGCTTGGTAAAAACTTCCCTTGGACAATAGCACGACAAATGAAGAGACTCATGAAACATAGCATTAACATAAGTTTATGAGGCAGGAGGCAGCGCAAACTCTCCATATGTTTGGAAGAATAACCAAACGGAGGAGGACACAAATCTATGTAGCGATAACGACTTCCTAATGTCGTATTAAACCCCAGAGTTTGACAAACAAACGTATAGATGTGTTTTATCCAAGGGCGACTCAGTATGCTGCCAATAAAGAAAATACTTTTCCCTTCCTCTTTTTGGGGTATATTTGATTTTTTTGTCTTTTTCAATAATTTTGGAAAAGGAATAAAAGAATGTTATGTTACAAAGGAGGATTGAATGCCGCAAACATACTAGTTCCAAGCGCACAGAACACAGGGATGCTCAGGGCAAAGGGACATATGAAAGAAAAGGATACTCGAGAAAAATCCTCTAGGGGCCAAAGGTGTCAAGACACAGAGGCAAAGTGCTACAGGGCTTGTGTATAAGGCATGCTTTAGATGGTTCAGTTGAAAGCAACATCGAGCCGGCATTAGGCCAAAGACGCGGGTATGCAAATGCGATTAATAAAACACACAATGGTAACATCCTTCGATGTATGTTTAATGAGCCCATAGAAGGTAATCTCGACAGTTTTTCATATTTAGAGAGTCTAAAAAAAAACGTAAAAGGAGACTCCGATGGGGTACCTTTTTCGAAAGTAGTCTAGTCGTTTCGAAAAAGGGGTAAATTAGCATCGAAAAGATGTCTATTCAAAACCATTTTAACGAGTGTGATAAAGACAAGATCACTCGACCATTTTTTCATTTTTAAGGAGTCTGAAAAAAGATTAACTATGGACTCCGTCAGGAATGTTCTTCTGGACCATTTTAACGAGTGTGAAAGAATANTTCCTTTTTCATACATTTAGTCCCTCAGGCCCGAAAAAGGGTTAAAATGATACCTGAGAGTACTCTTCTAGAGAACTGAAGTTCCTTAGAGTATACCTTTGTTCGTATAGTTGACCATCCAAACCGAAAAAGGGGTAAACTACCACCGGATAGACATGACTTCAAATTTCATTTTAACGAGTGTGAAAGGCCACAAGATCTCTTGGCAATCTTTTCATGTTTAGAGGGTCTGAAAAGGGCTTAAAAGAATACCCGTGTAAGGAAACGTTCTTCTGGACCAATTTAACAAGTGTGAAGAAACAAGGTCACTCAACAATCTTTTCATCTTTAGGGAGTCTGAAAAGGGCTTAAAAAATACTCTATGGGGGCTACAACTCATGTATGAAATTGGTTCAGGTAGAGGCCGCTGCTAGGCTCAGACCAAGAGTCTCTTCGATAATCAACTTGGGAAGTCTCCCAAAAGGGAAGAAAACACAAACCATGTTGTAAGTCCTCCTACAGGATAGAAACCGTAGTCATGGCTTCAAGGATAGCCTCATATGAAGGCAATTCAAAATCTGAGAAATCACGCAAACAAGGGTCGACAGTCCCAAAAGGTGAAGTAAACTGACCATACTCCATATGAAGATGGAGGTTCTAACCAGGATTGGTAGAGTCTATTAGCGAAGAATCATGATCATGAGGGATTGAGGATCTACTAACAACGAGATCAGACTCAAAAGGATACTCAAGCCTACTTGGACCAAGAGGGGGAAACAAGGGCTCCCATGCCCCCAATGGATAAACCAATGGATCAATTGCTGAGACTAAGTCTCGGGAAGGCCGACATGATTTCACAGGTTCCTGTTCAGAAGCAATTGAACATTAAGGATAAGATGCCACATAATTAACCCATGGCGGGGTAGAGTCTACATGAACGCTAGGAACATATAAAGGGGTAGTCTGAAATAATGTCGAATTAGGATGGTGGTTATCATATGTTAGCTGGTTGATAGTGACAATGCTTCCATTGTGAGGGAAATGCATCACCCGAAAGAGCGTAGACACCACATCATTCATAGCATATACATAATCCTGCCCGAGGATCATATTGAAATCTAATGGGCACTATAACATCAACAAGGATAGTATTCCCACCTAAAGATATAGGTAACTGAGGAAGAACCCCCAAATATTCACTAGGACGTCTGTCAAAAGAAAACAGTTCATGCGAAGAAGACACAAACTTGGGAGATCCCAAGACTTTCCAAACCGCAGAGGATAAAATACTTGCAGAGGCTCCTTCATCCACAATACATCGATAACTGTTTGTTGAATTAACTTCAAACCTTATTTGAAAAGGTGTGGCATAAGGAAGACGAGGCTCAAAAAGGTCATTCCAATCAAAGGAAACCATCCTAGGGCTTGGAGGGGGTGTGCTCGGAACGAGCGGAATGCCGCCTTGTTCTGAATGTACTGAACCAGAAATGATAAAAACATAGTCGGTAGACACATCAGTCCCCAAAAGAAGACTGGTATCATCCGATGGCTGCATCGGCATGACCACTTTCTCAACCAATGGCTAAATAGGCTGAGAGACTACATGGTCTAAAGGCACCTCACCCCCCAAAAGAGGAGTGGGATCAGCCGATGATTGCATCGGCATGACCACTTTCTCAACCAATGGTTGAATAGAATGTGAGGAAACCTCAAAAGTCTCAGAATCAGAAGAGCTTGCAGACAGGTACCACAATCTTGTACCTCTGGAATGCTAGGGCACAAATGAGTAAGGTGATCTCCCTTGCAAAGTGTACAGGGGAAATTAGGCTTACGTCCTATCCATCTAGGTTTCTCAATAGAATCAATGCCCCCAACATGACTAGTAGTGTTTGGTTGCATATATCCAACATGACTTGCAGAGGTTGGTGATGGGTCGATAACATGACTCACAGAGGCTATAGACCTATTGCTAGTATGACTAGCAGGGACTGGACTTTTTCCCCCAGCATGACTTGAAGAGGGTGGGTGATTGCCCCCAACATAACTTGTAGAGGCTGGGTGTTGGTCTTCAACGTGACTTGTAGAGGTTGTCGACCTATAGCCAACATGACTCACAGAGTTTGGTGATTTTTTCTTCCTATTCTTCCTCTTTCTATTTCGTTTAGAATTTCGGTTACTAGTAAATGTACTTTCACTAAAGGTGGGAGAAGGAGGAGGAGAAGACTTTGCTAACAAAGAAACATTGACAGGGTGCCCATGAATTAAGGTGCTTAACTGAGAAGTGTCAAGAGCATTTGGGACATTTGGAATGGTACCCAACCAAACCGGTAATCCCACATTCAACCCAGGACTTCCTGCCTAGACTGGGAAAGGGGGTGTTACAGTTTGGTATCAGAGCCAAGGTTTTGATGCTGAGCCTATATGGGCCAGTTAAGTGGTCTTTGGACCGAGGTTTTGAGGAGAAATTGTGTCTGGAGGACTAATTTTGGACCTTTGAATGCTCCTAAGTGTCAAGGAGTTACTTGACTGTGTTACCAAGCTCAGGAGGTGTAGCGGTGTTATAGAATTGCAGCCGATGTGGTATCTGGCCACCGAGAGAGGGGACTCCACACCAGAAGTGTTGGATCCATAGGATCTATTCGAGGAAAAGGAAAACCCTCGTGACTGTCAGATCTGAAAAACGTGTGCAGGGTTTAAAAAAAAAACCTTTTGGAGTTGCACAAGAACATGGAAATCGCGATACGCAAAACCCCGAATTCATCGGGATCATCCATCGGGGGGAACACATGGCTGCCAGACGGCGTTTCGGCACCCAAAAAGCTAAAAGGGAAGAACCTTGTTTTCACAAGTCGCGAAATAGCAAAACTTGAAATTACAAAATGATCTACACCATAGATCGTAAGAGAGGAACTTGACCGTTGGATCAAGTGGAAGGGTAGACAGTAATTTCAGGATTTTGGCAAACGGAAGTTCGAGATGGGTGGTTTCACAAACTCCGATGCCTAAAACCCCGAAACATCGAAAATATCTGCGCCGTAGATCTAAGAAAAGTCAACTGTCGGATTTTCCCTTTTGAATGGACGTGGACACATGGATGCACCACATGCCAGTAAGTCGAGGAGACAAGCAAGTGTGGTGGGACCTGATGACGTCACCATAGGTGACATGGACCCTCTGAAGGGTGCCACTCACCATTGGAGATGTGGAGACAGTTGTGCTATGTGGACTTGGAGGGTAAAGTAAATCGGGATTTCGGCACTCGCAAAGGAGGAGCACGAGGGCTCAACACTCCAACTTGGGAAGTTGCGAGTTGCGAGAGGTGCTAGCACTTAGCCCTAGCCTATATTTATATATAGCAGGCGCTAGCGAGGAGGGAGCCATACCATATCACATCTCGGGTATCGACATTTGGAGGAAGAGGAGTCGAGGGTCTTCGACTCACGAACTCGCGAGATCGCGAAGTTGCGAAAGGTGCCTTTGGCTACAAGGGTAGGGAGAAAGAGGGAGTTATCACCCGAAAGTGAGTATGAGAGTCTTGTGGACCGAGACCCCGAAAACAGAAGTCTCGAAATTTGCAAAGACGAACAAAGCTCAGAAAACTTAATGGAATCGAAACATTTTTCTTGTTCACGTTGGTTTATGAATGTTGTAAGTTTTCTTGAAGGTTTAAGGGCTTGGAAAACTTTGGTTGATTTCACATTGTGTGTGAAGAGTTTAACGAGTGTCAGGTCAACCGTGAATCTACTCTCAATATAGATATGGAAAATTTATAGTTTGCTTCCAAAAAAGAGGATGAAAGGGTAGGAAGGGATGTCAACTTGGGAGTCGAAGGATCAAACTCTAATGGGCACGGAAAAGAGATGGATAAGGAAGGACATATGATGAAACTCATTGAAAGATTGCAGAAAGATGCCCAGGCTCATCAAGCTGATAGCCAAAAGCTCATGAGGTTTAGGGATCAGTAGGGAGAATTCAACTTAAAATGTTGAAGAGCCTGGAAAGAATAGAAAGGAAGTTGGAGAAGGGGAGTGGTTCAAGCAAGACAAAGAGTCACAGGACCCCTGAGAGAAGAAGAAGATCGAGGAGTGGTAGTAGACATCATTGTCGCTCCCCAAAGAATTCCAGTAGGGAAGTGCACAGTAGTTCAAGCCCATCTCCTACTAGAAAACACCGAACATCTGGAAGGGATGAATTGAAAGGAGAGATGAACAAGATCAAACCTCCAATGTTCGATGGAGAACATAAGAAGGAGGAAGATGCTGAAACATGGTTGCTAGGCATGAGGAAATATTTCTAACTATAGAATTATTCCTCTCATGCAAAAGGAAGAATTGCGATGTATCAACTAAAGGGAAAAGCATTCATCTGGTGGGATCAGTTTGTGCAGGTGCAACACATCAGAGAGAAAGATATAACTTGGAAGGAGTTCAAGAGGTATTTCGAGAAGAAATACCTGACCAAAAGATACTATGACAGGAAGATGAAGGAGTTATTCAAACTCAAGTTGGGTAGCATGACCATCCATGAATACGAATGAAGGTTTTTGGAACTACTGAAGTATGTTCTACTCATCAAAGATGAGGCTGTCAAGATTCAGAGATATCTGAGTGGACTGCCACCTTCCATTCATGACAAGATTCATTATGATGATCCTAAGACTATGGAAGAAACAATAAGAAGGGAAAAATGATTATATGAACAACATAGAGAAAAGACTACTTTTCGGAAGGCTTGGGATGATCAGAAGAAGTTCAAGAAAGAGCAGAGGCAAAAGGGAAACAAGCCTCCCTTTTTCAAAAATAGTCCTTAGGGACAACCAGCTTTCAGAGAGCCCAGGAAGGTTGAAGTGGGTGAGCAAATGCCCAGACTGCCACCTATGGAGTGTTGGGGTTGTAAAGGGAACCATAGGTACAGAGACTGCCCCCACCAAAAAGATAAAGAGAGAACCTTCCACAATGTTCAAGAAGCTGAAACAGTGGAGGATATGGGTAGCAGGATGCCAAGGATCTACGTAGCCCTAGACAACAAGCAAGAAAAATTTCAATCGCACATGATTGAAGTGGAAGGTATGATCAACAACTGACCATTTATTATTTTAATTGATTATGTGGCTAGCCATAGTTATGTAGATCCTAGGATGGTGGAAAGTTTGCATTTATCAAGAAGAAAACATGAAAGGCCTTGGTTAGTGCAGTTGGCTATAGGAACCAAGAGGAAGGTCACTGAATTGGTTAAATCTTGGTTCCTATAGCCAACTGCACNTGGGATGGACTAGTTGGGCCAACACCATGCCCTCCTAGACTATCATAACAAAAGGTTTACATGTCTGGATGTGGAGGGAAATCGGAAAATAGTCCAAGGAATTCCTAGAGCTATGGCTATTAGAGAAATCTCAGCCATGCAGTTGAAGAAGTGTTACAGGAAAGGTTGTCAATTATTTGCAGCCCATGTGGAGGAAGCATCCAGAGATGAAGTCTCAAGAATTGAAGACCATGAGTTACTCACAGAGTTCAAGGACGTATTTCAAGAGGTACCTGGACTACCTCCAAAGAGAGACATTGATTTCTATATAAATTTGATGCCTGGAGCAGCTCCAGTTTCGAAAGCTCCTTATAGAATGAGTACGCCAGAGCTGAAAGAGTTGCAATTACAACTCGAAGAAATTCTGAAGAAGGGGTACATTCACCCAAGCGTGTCACCTTGGGGTGCCCTGGTCCTATTCGTGAAGAAGAAGGATGGAATGTTGAGGCTGTGCATTGATTTCCGATAGTTGAACAAGGTAACTGTCCAGAACAAGTATCCTCTGTCGAGGATCGATGATCTTTTCGATCAGTTGAAGGGTGCGAAAATATTTTGGAAGATAGATCTTAGATCAGGATATCACTAGGTGAGAATAAAGGATGAGGACATCAACAAGACTGCCTTTAGAACAAGGTACAATCATTACAAGTTCAGAATGGTGCCATTTGGACTGTCAAACGCACCTATTGTTTTTATGTTCTTGATGAATGGTGTATTCAGGAACTATTTAGACAAGTTTGTCATAGTCTTCCTGGATGACATCTTGGTGTATTCCAAATACAAGGAAGAACATGAACAACACCTGAGGATGGTGCTGCAAGTGTTGAGAGAACACCAGCTGTATGCCAAGTTTAACAAATGCTCATTTGATCAAAGACAGATCCATTACTTGGGACATATTATTTCAGAAGAAGGGATCGTTGTGGATCCTGAGAAGGTTGAGGCTATCCTAGAATGGTCAGTGCCAAGGAACATGACAAAAGTTAGATCCTTTATGGGTCTGGTGGGCTACTATAGAAGGTTTATAGCAGGGTTTTCAAAGATAGCTCATCCTATCACTTTCTTGCAAAGGAAGGAGAAAAAGTTTCAATGGACGGAAGAGTGTAAAGAGAGTTTCTAGCGATTGAAGCAGTTGTTAACCAGTGCTCCAATCCTGAGAATTGCAGATCCAAATATGGATTTCATGGTTTGCATAGATGAGTGTAAGGAAGGGTTGGGAGGTGTTCTAAGCCAAGATGGATTTGTAATATGTTATGAGTCCAGGAAACTAAAAGAGCATGAAAAGAATTACGCCACTCACAATTTGGAGCTGGAAACAATTGTCCACACTCTGAGGAAATGGAGACATTACCTCATGGGAAGAAAATTTGAATTGAGAACAGACCATTACGGTCTGAAATATTTGTTTTATCAGTCAACTTTAAACGCTAGACAAAGTAGGTGGCTGGAGTTTCTGTGTGAATATGACTTTGATATCAAGCATATCAAAGGGAAGGAAAACAAGGTGGTTGATGCACTCAGCAGAAAAGTGCATGACTTACATGCTACAACCATTAGCATGTATAGGACTGATATTAAGGGTAGAATTTTGGAAGCTGCAAATGCAGATTTGCAGTACAGAGATTTGATAGCAAAGCTACAATAGAGTGAAAGGCCACAAAAAAGGGAAAGTTACACCTTGGAAGCTGATGGAGTACTTCTGTATAAAGACAGAGTCTATATACCCAATGTCTAAGAATTGAAACTGGCAATTCTAAAAGAAATGCATAACGTGACTTACACTGGACACCCTGGATATCAGAAGACTGTGGCAACAGTCAAAATCCATTATTTTTTGGTCGGGTATGAAGAGAGAGATTGTTGAATACATCGCTAGATGTATGGAGTGCCAGAAAGTTAAGGCTGAGATTAGGCACCCAGCAGGGTTGCTGCAGCCTTTACCCATTCTTGAGTGGAAGTGGGAAGTGGTGACAATGGATTTTATTACAGGATTGCCCAAAACAAGAAAAGAGCATGATTCGATCATGGTGGTGGTGGACAAGCTTACAAAATATGCCCATTTTATTCCACTGAAAACCACTCACAAGGTAGCAGATGTTGCTGATATCTTCTTAAAAGAAGTGGCACACTTCCACAGAATTCCTAAGACGATTGTGTCTGATAGGGACCTGAAATTCACCTCGAAATTCTGGAAAGGATTCGGAATGAATCTGAATTTTAATATAGTGTATCATCCCGAGTCTGATGGATAGACAAAGAAGGTGAACAGAGTAATAGAGGACATGCTGAGAATGTACATGATGGACAAACCATCAAGATGGGAAGACTACCTGTATTTGGTAAAATTCACCTACAATAATGGGTATCATGCATCGTTGAAGATGGGCCCATTTGAAGCACTTTATGGAAGAAAGTGCAACACTCCAGTGAGCTGGGATAATCCAGCTGACAGAGCAGTAGTTGGGCCAGAGTTTCTCAATGAGATGGAAGACCAAATGATAAGAATTAAATAGAATTTGAAAGCTGCCTAGGACAGGCAGAAAAGTTATGCTGATAAGAACAAAACCCACA
>SNQJ01S0216695.1:2512-15199 GCA_010110895.2 Picea sitchensis | reverse complement strand
GCTGATATAATTTTCTGCAGACAAGTGTTTACAACAACCTTGTCTTTTTATGCTAGAATATTGGCTTTCCATCTTTAGTTTAGCTAGTCATTAACTAGTCTTTCTCTTGTATCTTCTACTTGATCTACAACATTTATTGAGCAGCTTATAGTATCATATTATTGCTGATATATATTGTTATCTATTGCTGCAAATCAGGGACAAAAAACTTAACTTGCTGATCCAACTAACATACATCATTGCAAAGTGGTTTTTCTTGTGTCTCGGGCAGGTATTTCACCATTTACAGGTTACTCAACATATTTGGAAACCCTTGGACCTTCCCAAGATTTCATTCCACACATTCCACTCCACTTAAACTTGACCTCTAGGGGATCCACTTCCATATCTATCCATATCCATCTCATTCCCTCTAGGGTCACTGGGATCGCCTCCCTAGAGTGACCTAGTCACCCTTGAAGGGTGGGACCTACAACAAGGTGACATTGGGTGTAGGATCCCCAAGTTGTAGCACTTGCTTTGTGGTTGGGTCGGACTTTTCCCAACCTACAACTTGCACTATAACAATGCTTATTATCTCACTTTTATAGATGACCACTCCAGGAAGACCTGGATCTATTTTCTGAAGGCTAAGAGTGAGGTATTCAAGAGGTTCCAAGAGTTCAAAGCTCTTGTGGAGAATAAGACAGGAAATGAGATCGAGGTCTTAGGGTCAGACAATGGAGGTGAGTATGCCTCCACAAAGTTTGTGGACTTCTGTACCCAGGCAGGGATCAGAAGGCAGATGACCGTGCCTTACAAACACCAACAAAACGAGGTTGCAAAGAGGAAGAACATGGCCATTACAGGTGCACCGAGATCAATGTTGCATGATCATGCATTGAATTTATACTTATTGGATGAGGCTAGTGTTGTTGCAGTTTATTTGTAGAACATGATCCCCCACAGGGTTTTGGGGAGGAACACTCTTGAGGAGGCCTTCACTGGTAGGAGGCCCGATGTTGAGCATATTCGTATGTTTGGATGCTTGACATACTCTCATGTCCCCTCAAGGAAGAGGACAAAGCTAGACCCCACATCCCAGCAGGGGATCTTAGTTGGTTACTCAGAGGTCTTGAAGGCCTACCAGATCTACATTCCATCACAGCGGAAAGTAGTGGTGAGCATAGATGTCATATTCAAGGAAGGTAGAGCCTTTAGGAGGTCTCTCAAGTCGAGAGATAGCGTTGAGGAGATATCAGAGACTCAGATTGATGTTTTAGATGGGGCACAACCTCAGGTGTCGAGTGCACTAGTTTCAGGGGTGACAAGGTCATCTTGCACGACTTCAGGATCACAGTTGCAAAGTATTCAGGCAGAGGGTGAAAAGACTTCAGGATCTTAGAGTGTTATGTTGAGACCTGAGGTTGGGACTCTTGTGCGTAGAGATATCACTTATCCTTTGGTTATTCTGCGGAAGAGGAAATTGAGATGGTTTCAGGAGACCCTAAAGAAATCCAAGGAGAATGTTGGAGAGCCCAAGAAATTGTTTAGAGAGACCAAAGCGCCAAAGAGGCTTGGGTCCTACTTGGCGATGGTGACAAGCGTCACAGATGTAGAGCCCACGACATTTACGCAGGTAGTTGACCAGCAGGTTTGGCGAGAAGCCATGCTGGAGGAGTATGACGCTATTATGTGCAATGATGTATGGGAGGTGGTGTCGAGGCCAATGGGGAATTCAGTCGTGACTTCCAGATGGTTATACAAGACAAAGTATGCTACAGATGGTAGCATAGAGAAACACAAGGCTTGATTTGTGGTGAGAGGATTCTCTCAGATAGAGGGAGTCGACTATGATGAGACATTCGCACCAAGCATGAGATACATTTCCATTCGGATTATTATTACCATAACAACGAAGATGGGTTGGAGGATACATCAGATGGATGTAAAGACCACATTTTTTAATGGATTTATTGAGGAGGAGGTGTACATAGAGCAGTCGTAGGGTTTTGAGGTGTTGGAGAGACATTCTCACACGTGCCTTCTGAGAAAGGCAATGTATGGTATGAAGCAAGCTCCTAGAGCTTGGTATTCATGGATAGATGCTTATTTCCTTAAGACGGGGCTTGAGAAGAGTGAGGCAGATCCTAACCTCTACTATATAATTTGAGGTGAGGATACACTTATTCTCATACTAGATGTGGATGACTTGTTCATCACGGGAGAGAAGCATCTCATAGCTTAGTGAAAGATGAGTCTTGCATTAGATTTTGAGATGAAAGACATTGGATTGATGCATTATTTGTTGAGCATGGAGGTTTGGCAGGAGGAGGGTCATATCTTTCTCGGACATGGGAAGTATGTTGCAGATATCTTGAGTAGATTTCAGATGGAGGATTGCAAGCCCATGCCTACACCTATGGTCACCAGCTGGAAGAAGCTTAGCGCTTCAGATTCCCAGTTGGTGGATGCTACGAGATACATGCAGTTGATTAGGTTTTTGATGTATTTGGTCAACACTATACCAGATATTTTTTTGCCATGAACACTCTCAACCAGTACATGGTGAAGCGGAGGAGTGTTCAGTGGGTTGGGGCAAACATGTTTTGAGGTACATTGAAGGTTCAATGGATTATGGTCTGGACTATTTCATAGGGGATGGAGTGATTTTGGTTGGATACTCAGACTTAGAATGGATAGGATGTTCCATTGACAAGAAGAGCACCTCGGGGTGTTGTTTTGGGTTGGGGTCAGAACTTGTTTCCTAGTTCAGCCGAAAACATAAGTCAGTTTCTTTGAGTTCAACCAAGGTAGAGTATATGGCATCCATTCAGGCCATTTGGGAGGCCATTTGGATTTGTAAGTTGCTGGTTGGTTTATTTGGTCAAGAGTTGTCTCTGACAGTCATTCACTGTGATAATCCGAGTTGTATCAAACTCTCTAAGAATCCAGTATTTCATGACAAGTCAAAGAATATTGAGATCAGATACCACTTCATCAAGATTAGGTTCATCATGGGGTAGTTCAACTTCAGTATATTCCGACTGATGAGTAGGTGGCAGACATTCTCACAAAGGCCTTGCCAAGGGGCAAACATGTCTACTTCAGAGACAAGATGGGCTTGGTGAGAAACACTTTCCTCGATAAGAGGGAGTGTTGATTTTTGGTGTACCTTGGGAAGTGGTCCCCTTGTGGTTGTGGGTCTCTAACCACAAGAGGGAAATATTTGACCCTTTGTACCTTGTACTTTATGTCTAATTCCACGTTGACTTTATCGTAAGTAAAAAAGGTGAAATTTGTCACTTAAGGCAAAAGTGACTATTAATTCACTTTGTGGGTGAATTGAGGGACATATAGTGAACTTAGGTAACTTAATCCAAACTGGGTTTCTAAGTGAGATACTCGTGAGAAGATCTCACCCGATGATTAGAGATGGCTAAGAGTGACCTTGGCCATTGAAATCTAGGTTTCCTTATGGATGGTTCAAGAGGGGCGCATAGAGAAAAGAGAGGCTCATTCACTCATTTGTTCACTTGGATAGTTTGGAGAGGAGCATTGAGAGGATAATGGAAGCACTCGGTGAGGAAAGCTTGGGCACCTTCATTCATGGAGGACACAAGGAGGCTTGAGGCATCATCCATTGTGAGCTAGAGCTATTGCTTGGTGGATGGCGCAATCTTAGCAGGTACTAGTTGTACTTGGACTATTGCAGATCTGATTGGTTCATTGTTGAGGCAACATACAATAGGTTCTTTCTATGCAATGGTTTCTCTATTGGCCAAGGGAGGATCAAGGGTGCACTAGTTCAGTGGAATTGGCAACAAGGGAGAGAGGGTGCACTTACTTGGGCACATTCTTCATGGAACTATCTAGCCAAGCTTGAGAGTATCTTACTACTTGTACATGTTCCATTGTATTTTTTTACTTGTTGTATTCCATGCTTGAGACATCACATATATACACTTTCTTTCTAAGCTGGTTTTCCTCGAGGGGGTTTTATCGAGGGGCATGTTGACCAAAAATACTTGTGTTAAAATTTCATGTATGCTTAGTTTTTAGATCAACATTAGGAGCTTGTAAATATCCTAGAGGAGTGCTATATGTTTTGAGGTTTGCATGTGCTAACATTCAGTTACTAAAACCACTTGCAAGGGCACCTTAAAAGAGCATATAACCATCAATTGAAGTCAATTTTCTTGGAAGAATTAAACAGACCTGTTTGTTGTCCTAAAACAACAACAATGGCATATTTGGATAACTAAACTTTCATCCCAACAAGAGGTCAAAGACAGATCCATTGGGCAGCCTTCTTGGTCCTCAAAAATCCACATTTTTTACCAAATTTCATTTGTCATCTACAGGTACATTTTAAATTCAATGTTAATCTTAGATGCATATTTTGATACAATTTGATTACTAAAGGCATGTGGGAGATCCTACTCCTCCTATTCATACTATAACACACTCAATTACCAAAAATGGGTCCCAAAGCTACAAGTATTATGAAGCATGATCAATGAAGCACGATCAATGAAGCACGATCAATGAAGCACTTTAAAAGTGATGTGAGGAAATCCTCAATTAGACCTAACACATTTGTGCAACCCATATCAATGTTGTTTGGTGATAGGTATCCCTTCAAGATAAATATAGATAATCACATCCCTTTACTTGAAGGAAACATTGATGTTGAGGCATTCAAAAAGTGGTTCACTAGGAACATACATGATATTGACAACTTCATTGATGTAGATAATATCCAACTTGCAACCACAAAGATGTTTGTAACCACCAAGGCTTKGAGTTCCCTTACAATGAGCAAATTCATATAATTACATGTTTCTAATTTTAACACATGATATGGATGTCGATGTGCATTATGTTTTCATCAAGATTGAGCTTGTACAGGGAAATCAAAGTCTTCCTCCCAAAGAGAAAACTACCACACTCAATGGTAGGTAATGATGATATTTTCATTGTTTATGCACCTTGTATCACTTTTGTGGATTTTATATTTTGGTTGATGGGTTGTATGTGAATGAGACATTTTGTTCTTACACTCAAGGTCTATCTAATTTGGGAAAGAAAACAACAAAACATCGATTGACTTAGAGACCCGACATGAAATTTATTTACTTTGGAAAATAGTGAAAACTATAATATTAAACCCATGTGAACTTAGGCCAAGGTGAGTTTCCAATATATATAAGTTGATCCAAATTGTATCCGCAGAACGAAATGAATACAAATTATTATTATGCTTAACACATAATAACAGAGATACAATAAAACTGACTTTCTATTCGATAAGGAAATATGCTGAAACTGTAAAATGCAGTGGAAAACGAGCTTGCCGAAATGGTGGCGGCTTATCTCTGAGAAGAGATGTGACGATTGCGCTCATTTGCAAGAAGATGAGTACAATGAGTCTCTGAAGGCCTTTTTACAATAAACATGAATTCCAAAACCCTAGACATCCAAAACCCTAACCCTAAGAGATGAATCACCAAAAGTCATGTGGGCCCTGTTGGGGTAAGTTAGTACATCGACTTCCCGGGGTCATAACTTTTGCATACGATCTTCGTTTTAGGTGCACGATAGCCCATTGGAAAGGTCTATCCAAGGAATGCACATGTTCTTGTTAGACTTTGACTCTGTTTATATACTAACTGTGGCGAGCCCTAAAAATAACGTTTAGGGCCTCAAAACGACCTCGGAAGCTGGGGACCCGAAAACTATGAAAAAACTACCAAACTGGAAAACTGCCAAAATGAACCAGTTGGAATAGGTGGGAGGCCACCGACATCCATCTAGATCGTAAGTGGCTTGTAATTTAAACTATATTGCAACCAAGGTTGGCTAGAAACCCCTGTGAACTTATGCCATGGTGATTTTCAACTATATATAAATGCCTTGTAATTTAAACTAGATGTCAACTAAGGTTGGAGCCACTGGCACCTAAAACCTATGGTACTCTAGAGAAATCATGAATAACATAGGTGTAAAATAATCAAGTTATAATACACATGCATAGAAAATACAAACATGGAATTAACAGATGGAGTAAGATCATCTCATAGTAAAATGATCCTCTTTCTAGACACAAATACGTTAAGTACCTCACATAAATTTCAAGCATCATCATAGTTCCACAGTGATCCAATTTTCATGCAAGTTGGAACAATGCCCCTGGGGTTTTTTCCCAATTGTGAATTATTCCAAAACATCGAAAATTTGATCAGAGTTCCAGATTAATGGGAACTCTAACTTCTTGTATCATCTGATTATGATAAGAAGGAAGTTTGCTACAAGATTAAATGGCTCCTTAGCAAATCAACAAATAAATTAAAATAAAACAAATGGGAAAATATAAAGAAGTATAGTAAAGTGAAATATATAAGAAGATTGTTATGTGTGATATGAGAGAGAAGCAACACACCTACTTGCAATGAGAATCATAGTTGGTGATGGTGTGCACATAACCAACACATTATCTATCCAAACAAGGTAATGTATATTCAAATCTATGCACTAGAATATTACATAAAAGAGTAAATTGATTAGATACTAAGCCATTCTAGTTAGTACGATGAACTCATATAAATGCACATGAACACACAAATATATGGTTGTAATTAAGTCGGTAAAGACCAATGTTGTAGTTTGAACAAAAGAATAGATACAAGGTTCTCATTCATGACTTACACAATAACATAGAAGGGTATATATCGTTATTTAAGTTACTAGCTACCCTACTTTGGTCCATAACATGGCCCCCAAGTAAACTTCTAAAAAAATCTTATTATTTTACATTATTTATGAATACATGTTAGCATGTCCAAACACACTATAACCAGTTAACTAGTGTGTTTAGCATGATACAAACAAATTCCATGCACAAAACAAGGCTATGCATGGATTCTTGCCCAAGTGCTTACGCTACTTGGGTCCATAAGTTGGCCCCAAGTAGTGTATTTCTAAAAAAATCTTATTATTTTTACATGTTTCTTAATACATGTTGACACATGCAAACACTACATAATCAACTAACTAGCGTGTTTAGTGTGATACAAACAAATACCATGCACAAAATAAGGGTGTGCATAGCTTCTTTCCCAAGTACTTACTCTAGGCCCAACATTATCCAACCCTAAACGTTACACTTGTCCTAAAGCATGATGGCATCAACATTATTTGGCTTTGGTGCATAGATACATTGGAGCAAGACAAGGAAGGGTGCCCCTAAACCAAGTTTCCAACTCTGTTGGGAGTTGAAGAGTGAAAATTGTAAATTGAATTGTACTAGGAGTTGGGTAGTTGAATAATTGAAGCTCTCAAAAATAAACTGAGTAACAACTAAGCATTGTGTAGGTAGAGGTGCAAAACTAAAGTGTAAAATTGAGTTACAAAATTGTATGGGAAAACATGTCATCGGTATAAGGATCTATATTTATTAAGCTTGTCTTTCACATATTCAAATTGTTCATAATGCAATCTTCAGTTTCTAAAACTAAGCTAGTGAGCTAACTACTACAAGGGATGAACTCGGGAAGGTTAGGCCTTAAGTTGGTATCTTCATAAGCCCTTGGTTTCACAAAGTTTGTGATGGATTTTTTAATTGTATCTACATACTAAATTTTTATTTGTCCTTTGATTATTGCATTGGGTGTAGTCAATGTAACTACCAACTTCAGTCATTGGGAGTGGTAGAAGGATGTTGTAAGCATAATGCTAATTATTTATGCAATCTCTACATATCAATGGGCTTGAGGTGGAAGGTCACATTCCTAGATAAGTTCAATGTAGTATGCATAACCTTTTGTTTCTATTTGAGAGATAAAGTGTCCAACATTGGCTATTGAAGCTATTGTTCCATTGAATTAAAGGGTGAGAGATTTTCGATCGAGGCATTTGTCTACTAGACCTAACATAGCTTGATAGTTTATTCAATGCTAAACAAAACTGTTTGGGCCATCTTTTGTTGCTAGAGGCCGGGGGGGGTAGGTAAGTGGAGTTATTGCTTGGTGACCTCAAACCTTATTAAAATTCCATTTTCTTGAGTAATCCATTCATCTAGTTGTCGAGGCCAACGATGTAAGTCCATGTGTGTAGACATTAGCCTTGTGTGTTATCCCATGTTGAGTTGGTAGTTTTGTGAAGCACTATTATGTTGTTCCAACCAAACTATCAACCAATTTTGTGTTTATTAGTGTTGGTTCTATAAAGATATTGATAAGTCTATCTGACTATGACAATCTTCTACCAAATTCCTCTAACTTCATTTCTGTAGATGTCACGTGCATGATGTCAATTGGGTCTAGCTTGGGTGGTTGAGAGAAGAAGTTATTATCCTACCCACCCAAGTTTGAATCTCACTTGTGAGATGTTTTATCTTCATGAGTCAATTGGGGCTAGCAAGATACTAGAAAACTCACTCTTAAGTTCTTGAGGTTGAGATGAAATGTTTCCAAACATTTTTTATCCCAAGGTGTTAGCTCAACCAATTGTTGTCAATGTTGTTGGTCATTTAGCAAGTTCCCTGCCAATAGTTTCCCAATCTGAATCCCCTTGGGTTAGGTGTGCTATTCTATGCCAACATGTTTACTAGGGATGACATCCATGAATGTCTGGAAGAATCCCTTGGGGTTTCCCTACAATATTTTCCTTGGAAAAAAATGTGTCAAGTGCATGATCAATCATTGGCTCAACTCACTCAAATTGTTGAATTTGTGATTCATGAGCAGTAAAGCATGTGATTATAGTTTCCTAAAGTTCAATCAAGAGGGTTTGGTTATTGGCCTCATTGTGTGCTACTTTATCTTCCAAATATCCAATATGTGCATTTAAATGTTGTAGCTATATACATGCATTAGTGCATCCCTTTTCCTTCTTCACTAACTCATTAGTATTTGCTTGCAAATTGCACTCCAAATGTTGAGCATTTTTTTACTAATTCATCATCTTCTTCTATCTATTGTTAGCATTTTGCGAGTATTGCATGGCTTGTTATTAGAATGATGGCCTTCCATTGGTGAGGTTTTCATTTCTACCAAGAAAGAAACCTATTATGTGATTTTCTTCGACATTTTTGTATTTTTACGTTTATTTTTTCAACAAGGTTGAACTAAAGTCTGGCTACCACCAGGTCCCAATAGAACAGATTGATGTATGGAAGACTGCTTTCAAGTCCAAAGAAGGTATCTTCGAATGGCTAGTCATTCCCTTTGGTTTGAAAAATGATCCAACAACTTTCATGAGATTGATGGACGATATATTGTAGTCCTTCAACAATTCTTTTGTGCTGGTATATTTGGATGACATCCTCATCTTCAACAAGAATTTCGTAGAACACTTGCAACATATTCAATGGGTCCTTCACACTATGTGACAACACAAGCTATATGTTAACTTAGAAAAATGCTCCTTCGGTATGAACATGGTCCAATACCTAGGCTACATTGTTGATGAGCATGGTGTGCATGTGGATCCAACCAAGATCCAAGTCATTAGTGACTGGCCAACCTTGACCACACTAATTGAGCTTTGAAGTTTCTTAGGACTTTCCAACTTCTATCATAGGTTCGTGTTGGGATTCTCCCATGTTGCATGGGCCCTCATCCAAGTGACCAAGGGTGGTGGCAAGGTCAATTTCCTGTGGGGGAAGTCACAACAACAAGCATTCAATGATTTGGAACATCACTTGCGTTCAATTCCAACACTCTCCTTACTCAATATGCAACAACCTTTTGATATTGAGACTGATGCTTTAGACTATGCCATGGGTGCAATTCTCACTCAACACAGCCATCCAATGACATATCATAGTGAGACACTATTAGATGGCATCCGTAAGCATCCCACCTATGACAAAGAAATGTATTCCATCATACAAGCCTGCTGATAATGGAAGCACTACATTCTCGAGAAGGAGACATTCATCCACATTAATCACAAGACTCTGCAGTTTATGTAGACACAAGGAAAATTATAGAACGATTTTCATCAAAAGTGGTCCACATACTTGCAACAGTTCCATATCAACATCAAATATAAGACATGTAGCACCAATCTTGTCACCGACTGCCTTAATCGACCTCCAGTTGCAACTTTAACCATGGTGCTCCACTCCTGTGGCCATGAGGCATTCAAGTGGCCCCAACTTTACAAGAGAAATATTGACTTTGCTATCACTTACCAGATGCTAGGAACATGCACAACTGTCATTGAATTTCATATTCAGGATGGACTGTTATGCCATCTGGACCACCTCTGTGTGCCTTGAAGCGAGCGTGTGAAGTTGATTTGGGAAGTTCACTACAGTCGGATGGTGGGACATTTTGGCATGAAAAATACCGTGGTCGTACTACAAAAGCATTTCTACTAGCCAAAACTTCGATAGGACGTCAACAAGTATATTAGGTTCTGCATTGCCTATGCCATTTCCAAACTAGCCACTAAGAAGCAAGGCATGTACACCCCTTTGCCTACTCTCGACAGGCCATGGGAATCCATCTCAATGGACTAAATGTCGGTCCTTCCTTCAACCAAGCAGAGAAATGACTGTGTTTTTGTGGTGGTTGATTGATTTTTTAAGATGCCCATCCTCACAACCTACAAGAAGAACATCACAACGAAGGCCACTACCAAGATCTTCTTCGAACGGGTGTGGGTACATTTCAGGATACCACATACCATCATATCATATCGGGACAACAGGTTCCTCAACACATTTTGGTCCAGCCTCTGGTCATTGTTGGACACCAAGCTCACCAAATCCACCACCTTCCACCCCCAAACTGATGGCCAGACAAAGGTCATCAACAAAATGATCGTGCATATCTTGCGCATGTACAACTCCAAACATCCACGCACATGGGATGATAGTCTCCCCTATGTTCAACACAACTACACCAAATCCATTCATAGCTCGACCGCCCACAGTCCCTTTCAGGTGGGGCTGGGATTTCAACCATTGGGTCCGATTGATGTCACACTACCCCTTGCATCCACACAGGAAGAATCATCCCATGCTCACTCTAAGGCCAACAAAGCCACGAAGTTTATTGAATGAATTCAACACATTTATCTTTGTTGATGTGTCACCCTTTTTTATGTGGCATATGTGTTGAAATTCTATTTTCCTTAGAAATCCTTACTCTTAGGTGATGTGTCATCCTTGCATCATTGGCATAGTTTCTGACCTGTTTGTTTTCTTAGTACCCCTTTCTACTTGATGACATGGCATGAGTGTCGAACTTTTATTTTTCTTAGTACCCCTTTGGCTTTATTGACGTGTCACCCTTTTTTGTGTGGCATAGGTGTTGAACTTATCTTTTCCTTTGTACCCCTTGCTCTTTCTTGAATATTCACCCTTGCCAAGTTGGCATATCTTTCCACCTCTTCATTTTATTAGTACCCCTTTCTCCTTGTTGACATGGCGCGAGTGTCAAACTTTTATTTTTCTTAGTACACCTTTATCTCTCTTGATGTGTCACCCTTTTTTGTGTGGCATAGGTGTTGACCTTCTCTTTTTCCATAGTACCACTTGTGATCCAGGAGGATCCGAGAATGCTCACAGAGGTCCAGAAAGATCCAGAACATCCATAGAGATCTAGAATGGTTCAGAAATGCTCAAAATTCAAATGCTTCAAATCATCTTGAAAATTCCATCAATACATATATCTCGTTGTCAACTTTCCAATGGTGCGACAAGTCAAACAAAGCTCATATGTAAAATTTATGAGTGGTCAAAGATCCAATCAAACCTGGTCAAAGGTCAAAGTACAAGGAAAATAAAGAGGTGACACATGTCACCACTACATAGGTGACATGTGGCACATGATTGGAAGTTGACTGGGTAAGGTACAATCCAACTACAAGTTGACAGGTGGTCTAATCAAGTGACGACATGTGGCATTGAAGAGCCAATGAGAGGTTGCCACGTGGCATCCTCCCATTGGCCAATGTTGGTCAAGTTATATTAAAATATATGGAGTCGATGGGGGTTGGACCCACAACCTCCTTAACCCAAGTCTTAACATAGCTCTCCACACCAATGTGCCACACCATGAGTCTTGATAAACATATGGCAAATTATATATTTAACATGGTATAAAGTTATATATGGGTGGCCAAAAGGTCGAGGACCTAATCCCTTGACCCTTGGTCTTTATACATCACATATAGCCATACTTATTCGCACAAGGGGCTATAACAAAGTTTGCGGAGGTGGTAAGATATATATAACATATAGATATATGTTATAACAACAACATAACTATACCCAAAAAACGCACGAAAGTTTCAAACTATAGATTATAGTTACAACTTATAACAAAAAGGTGCCAATGTATATGGTAGTCGGTGGGAATGGAACCCCCGACCCACCAACAATTGTAACAAGTGTTGCATGGCAGCGGAGTCCCTGCCATGTTGGGATCGGAGTAAATGTGAGGTAGTAGAGACACGTGGGTAGAAAGTTGAAGTAAATGTGGTTTGCATGCAGAACATAGTAAAGTAAATATATAGTTTTATACATATAAAATATGTACTTTTATACATATGAAATATGTACTTGTATAAAGTATATATTTAGATTTATACATACGAAATTTGTACTTTTATAAAGTATGGGGATGAGATTTTATAGAGCATGCATGGAGCCCTCATTGCATACTTAGCCAGTTTTTGGATCGCGGGTTCTCG
>SNQJ01S0216694.1:0-15456 GCA_010110895.2 Picea sitchensis | reverse complement strand
CAAAGACAACTGATTCACCCCCCCCCCTCTCAGTTGTATTAGTAATTCCAACATATTCCTATTATTCATCCCCTTCTGCCCAGAAGGAAATAATATGGACCTATGGAATTCTGCGTGTAAGGTGTGTCCCGAAAGTTTTTGATTGCAAGGTGTTAGTTTCCTGGTGCGCTTAGAGATACATTCCAAGCCAGCAGATCATACAGTTGCGGGACCATTCCCCCGTCTCTCTGTCACCTCAATTTTTTCGTAAGATGTTGAGGCTCCCTGATCCAACTCTCACCTTCAGAGGTGAAGATTGCAAGGAGTTCTTAAGAAAGCATGACAATGGGCTCGACCTCTTACCTAAATTCCTGGAGAACCTAGCGACCATCTCTGAGGATATCACAAGATTGTAGGTTGGCGCATTCAAAAATCCCTTTCGGTAAATTACATGGCTTTTCACAAGAATAACAGGACATGAAACCAAAACCAACATCTCCCGGATGATTCTTTCCATTATTTATTTTACAGTCAAAGAACAAGCCATCTTCTACTGGGTTAAGTTGATTTCCATTGAAATATCTTCCCAGTTCGCGCAATACAAGAAGAATATGAAATTTTTTATGTCATCTTATTTGGTCTTTGTGATAGCACATTATTGTCAATTCCCAATATTATCTATATGAAAGAAGTTAAACTGTGAGTTCGGCCCAGTAACCTTCTGGTATCAATCACTGTGGAGGCGCAAGGCCTCCCAACACTTTTATGAAGCATTTAATGATTTTGTCTCGGTTTTTAAAGAATTGTTATTTGGAAAAAACACTCCCTGGATGTCTGACAAGGCGAGTAAGATCCTGGATAGGAAAGAGACACTAGAACAAATGGAAAATTACAACATTATAATTTTTTGGATCCAAAGAAAATCCTTCCTTCCTTCATGTCACATATCTAACATAATGTCCGTTGCTGAGATAGCAAGGCAGTACAACTATTGGTTTCATTTTTCCATGAAAAGAGAAAAATAAATTCATACCCCTACCATGAAAGTTAGAGTTTCATATTCTAGGAATATAAACAAGATTGTGAACGCTCACAGACCACTTCCATAGCCTCAATATTAAATATGCTGAAAAAGTAAAAGAGTTCGACCCTAATGGTATTTTTGTAGAACATATTTTGGTTGTTGGTTTCAATAATTCTTTCATTAACACTATCTTGAATGAATATGGAGATAACACCTCAAGCACCCCTTCCCATGACACCAGTGACCTAGAGACAATACTCAAAACCAATGAGTTCCTGGCCAGCAGAGAGGAAAAGGTTCGGGGTGAGAAAAATGCCCAATAACTAGAAGAGAGGAACTATTCAAGCTATGAGGACATAGACCCTGGTGGCAACACCAATGAAGTCAAGACCCGAGAGTGACCCTCAGCATAGTTGTTTTAACCAAGAAATAATTTGATTAACAGTTGATATCTTTAAAGGGTTGTCATTCGATAAATTCTATGGCATTCTTGAATATGGGTGAAGATGACGTGGAAAACTAACTAGTTGATTATTGATTTAAAACCAAGATATTGAAGAAGCATTGCGCAACATCTCTTTTGATCTAAGGGACTTGGAAGGTCAACTCTTAAATATAAAAATTGGGTATGAAATCAACGTGGCACCAATGAGGTTCTACATCGAGGATTGGTTTAAAAAGGTTGTCAACAAGATTACCAATGAAGGGGAAAGGACGGTTGAGACGGTTCCCATAACTACTGAGGAAAAGCCATAAAAGAAATCATCAAAGAAAACAAAAAAGAGATATCATCATAGTAAGGGTCATATTGATCACATCTTTCTATATTTATCAAGCTCTTCATCAAATTACTCACACCTCTTTAAATATAAAGGTTTAACTGAAGACTGATAATTTCATTTTCTTCTTACCAGGTCTCATTTTCTTCCGTCGCCCACTTTATTCTTTCTACAAGATTCATTCTTATACATATTTTCTTTATGGTCCGCGGGGCTAACCCAAGTCATTATGAAGCATTTAATTTCGAGAATATGTATTGAAATATATATTTTTTAGAAATTCCAAGAGAACTATTATTTTGGGAACAATATCCTTGTACTTTGTAAACTTGAGTTCTTACGGAATATCTAAATTATTTGAGGTTGATCTATCGTTATCTTCATTTGAGATACACATGTATCACTCTATCAACGTTCTCTTATGCATGTAGATCATTTTCTTTTAGTTTTATGTGATTGGAAATATTTAGCCCTAATATGATGGATGTGAGGAATTATGTTTATTTTCTTTAAAAGTATGAAAGTGTGTATTATGTTTCCTAGTCCATTACCGGGAACTCTCTTTTAAAGAAAAAGAAAAATATTTTTTTTTGTTTTACCTTCTTTGTGAACTTCTTCAAAAGTCCCATTTTATAAATGTCGGACGGAATTACCTCTATAAAAACCACGGGATTTGTATCCTCGTTAGGTTTTTGTTTCAGTCCTAACGGATTCAATAATAAACACCCACTTACTACTGGGGCACAATGTCAGCCACCAAAAGTGAAATAGGGAAAGAGCATAATATCCAAGAAAACATCCATAATCAAAAGTAGTAGCGGATGAAACAAACTCAAATGCGTTAAATATTTAAATTATACTCACCATAATACTTGGCTTGTACCTCATAGAGAAATACCCAATGTCTTCCAGAGGCTAGTTGATGTGGTGTATACCATCATGATCAACCTGGATTTTTTGTGGTGAGGTGGGTCTCTATTTGTGCAAGTGGACATAGTTGTTCAAGTTGTCTCTTAGTACTCCATGTGTGCAAGTAGGGGCCTTGAGACATGTGGCCAGTCTGAGCTACCTCAAAACTCCTGCAGCTCACGGGGATCGATCAAAATCCCTTAGCGGGCAGTGGCTCCTTGGATTCCCTGGGAATGTACGCTGGCTCGATCCACAAGTCCTTCATTCCCCCACACAACTTTTCTTCTTTCAACCGTGAACTCCCCCAACTTAATTTCAGGTTTCGGGGTTTCGCTATCCCCATTGTCAAGAGTTCCCATACTCTCGATTTCCCGATCCGCAGAGTAGGCTCTCTTCCCGGACTTAGCCTCCCCGGCTATGCCCTAGTCCACACAACCATGCTCACAAGACCGCAACCTTATACCTTTCTTTCGGGGTTTGAGGTTCGGAGTTCCTGATGTATGGACTTCGTCCCAGCGATTCCCGATTCTTGATGGACTCGATATGCGTCATCTTGGTGGCTCTACCGATAGAATGTTCCCTCGCTTCCCGGGGTTTTACTGAGGTTCCGCGGTCGAAATACAAAGATTTACGTGCCCGTCCCCGATATCGTCCCGACTTTCTTGGATCTTTGACCACGGCGTCCCAAATGGATGGGCCAGTGCGGATAAGCCTCGGACTTAGCCAACACTCAAACCAAAAACACCTATGTGAGTCCTACGATGCCCCAACTTGTCGATGACTCGATGATTACCACTTTGTCCCCGAGATGGATAGCTCACGGTGTATCGGGGGTTTCCACTATGGATTTCCACGACCTCTTGCTTACAAAACTCCCAATTTGTCGACTCCCGAAGCTCCAATGGAGTCCTCCCTTCCGGGACTTTTCCCGATGGCGCTAATGATTTCCATGCATCCTCTCCAAGATAGACGTACGATTAACTCTCGGTGTTTCGAGACTTTTGATGTCTCAATTCTTTTGACCTCAGAACTTTCACGATTTCCCAGATAGCCAATATACGAATCCCGGTCGTTCGACACTGTCTCCCCCAAGCGGTTGGCTCGGATTTGTTCTCACCGATGCTCCTCAGGCTTTAAAACTCTGGCGCCTTCTTGATCCAACGGTGGCGGATATCTATGGGAACATCAAAATTCCCCGATATCTGAAACTTTCACCTTGGAAACCCGGTCGTAACCTCCTAGCTCCTCACCCAAAGTCGGCGGTTGTGAGATTTTCTTCGAATCCGACGGTTGTGCTCCCTCCTAAGCTTCAGAACTTCCTCCTTCCCCTTGGAAAGCACGAATTTTCAAAGGCCTCAACCTTTGTATGTTTCCTCCTGCGAGCTCTTGACTTCGAGTTCGCCTCTGCGTATAAAAACGTTGTCCCTCCTGAGATATTCTTCAAATCTTTGAAGGTTTGACCTCTACCTCCTATATAATCTTGGCTTGGCTGTTTCTCCTCGAGCTTCTATCTTCACAAGACTATGAAAGGATTCTTTACAACCTACCGTACTCCACCAGATAACTATAGCCACACATGCTGGTGCTATCTCTTTTGAGCTTGACCTAAAGACCCAAGGGATTTTGTCCTTTCTTCTCCTCCCACAAATGGAGAATATAATGCCCTCTTGGCGAGTGTCTACGCTCAAAACAACTTTGATTGCTAAGTCTTTGAGGTGTTCAACAACCTATGAAGATCCCTCGGTGGACCCTTCCTCGCTTCTAGAACTCAAAGTTCTTGCGCTTCTGTGCCTACACGCACAGTCCTCGGCACCCACAGCGAGTTTCCCTTTCACGAGCGTTCAGCAGTTCACATCTTCTTTACCTGTACACTCTTGCACTTGCTCGATAACCCATGCGAGCCTACAAAACCCTCAATGATTACATTTTCTTCTCTCTAAAGTCACAGAGAGTTCTTTCCCGGCACCGTGCACATGTTCAATACCCCTTGGTGACCTTCTGAATCCCGCGGTGCATGCATAGCTATGTCTCCCCATACCTTGCCTCCAAGGTATTCCCAACATGGTCTTTCCACGAGTCAGTTTCAGCCGTGGCAACCGTCTTTGTCGACTCGTAGAGTTCGAAGTGCACCCTCATTGCCCGACTACTCGGAGACTTACGTCACCACTCGGTGTGAAGCCTCAAAGACCTTCAACCCTGAAATCAATCACAACTCTCTGTAAACATACAACCACAGCATACATTTATAGAATAATAGAACACTCACATAACATTCACATAACATAGAATCAATGCGGGGAAAATTGTTTTATTTATATTAAAATGTAAAATGCGTTTGTACAAGGGTGTTCTCTAGCTCTCTTTGGCTCTCCTCTTACAACCATTTCAACTCTCCCAAAATGAGATATGAAAATCTCTTTACCTGAGGGCTCTTGACTTCCCTCAACCTACCTACCCTATTCAATTGCATTGAGTGGGCTATCCTAATCATTTGGATCTAGATCTCATCCATTACACAAATTAAAGGCCGATCTACTCCCTCTTGCACAAAGGCACGGCTTCCTGGCTCAATAACCTAAGCATTTAAATTACATTGAATTCAAGTTTAGATGAGGCTACGCCTCCCTTTAGTGATGTGTTGAATTAGGCAGTGGTGGTGATTTGTTGTAGGTGATGTGGAGAGATGCTCGCATCACATAGATCTCATAGTTATCCCTAGAATTTGGGGATAAAAAATACAATAAGGGGCATTAAAAGGAAATGCATGGCCCACAAACACTCTACCTTGGAAGCATTATTGATTAATTAGTTATTTATTTTATGGGTCCATCCTTTTTGAGATGTGTTTCATTTCTCTTGGATCCCAAAGGAATATTTTATTACATGATGTTTTCTCCAGGGAACCTTAGATCCTAATGTTATACCATGAATGGGGTACATGCCCTTCTGGTCCAATAAGTAACAACCTAAAGATGGGAAGCAGGATGGGAAGAATTGTAATGATAAGTATGGATAGGAGTGGTATGATGATCCTTCAAGGAAACCCCCTAGTATAAACCTTTTCCACGAGGGTGGCCACTTACTAGGAAACCATGACACTCCTGTAAAGGTGGCATGGAAAAAAACCTCTTCAGAAAACATGTTCAAAATCAAGAAAGGATCCTTTGAAGCATTTTCAAACCATTAAAATATTAAATCACTTACCTGTTCACCAAATGTGTTACCTTAATTGAAGCAAGACTTGTTGTCCTTTATGGGCCCAGAAGTTGGGTGTGGTGGATGCTTCTTCCATCGATCAGATGGTGATTTGTGGTATGATAAGGGCCCATGCATGCTCATCTACCACTTTCGGTACTCCTTGTATTCAACACAGGTGCCTCATTATCTCCTTAGTTATCCTAGAAATGGGGAATAACAGGCAAAAACCTCATAATCACACATATAAAATCAGAATAGAGGCTCATAAAGTACAAACACAATATTCATGCATTTATCACACTGAGAAGAGTTTCACAATCCAATCTCTCAGACAATTACCCCCAAGATAAATACTCATCTTACCACAAATTCATTCTTTGAAGGGGACTGTAGGGAAAAGGAGACATTCCATCAAGCACCATACTAAATGAAATAACCTCTTTTATCCCGAGAGATAGATTCAGAATTAACGTATAGCCACAATTTAACATTCTCATTGCTCATTACAATTACACAAGAAAACATTCACTCCCAAACGATAGATAGATCTCACATTCATGATTTTGGTAAATAGAATGCATTGGCAATTGCATAAAGCAACCAATATGATAATTCCACAAGTTAGAAGACACAAGGTCAAGTAGGAAAATAGGTTTCTAGGACTGTAATCTATTCATTTCTTTGATTACTCTCAACTAAACCTATAACTTTCTATAACATCATGCCTCCTAATAAGAACTATTAGCATACCACACTAACCAAAGATTCATTGCACTAGCCTCAACACATAGGCTGGACAGATAAAGTTACTTAAGTGCTATAACTTAAATTTCTTAGAAGTTGTGCATCTATAAGATGATTTAGACCAGATACTAAGCAACACCTCTTTACCAAAGCCAAGAAAAAAGGGATTTGTCTAATAGAAATCCTATAATCACATACACAAGAAAACTGTATTGAATTCCTAAAGCAACAAATAGAAAATTTCATTATCCTTTATATGATTTCCTTTCCAATACTTCCCACATATATTTCTCATTAACAATGCATGCAGAAATCATAAGATATTGTAGACCGTTTGTAAATCCCACATCAAGGTGTAAACACTTATTTGATTTTTAAGAAAACTTAGAAAAATGACTGAAGGTGAGCACTTTTCCACCTAATCCTAGGCTCATCTACACATTTTTTCATACAAATAGCCACCTGCTAGCTAGACCATGAAAACACCAACAAAAACTTGGTTGACTCTCAACAAATTTAAAAAATAACAAACTTTTCCACGTCCAACTTGGCAGGGAAGTCTCATCTTGGCTCTGATGACTCCCACGATTCTTGGTGGCCCCTCATGTTGGCTCATTGCAACACAATAATTATCTCTCTTCACTACCACATAATCCCTTAATAAAATGTCATTTTTGGTGCCTTCACACACACCTAGCAAAGACTTGAACTAATTTTTGTGCATTCCAGTAAATCAAAGATCTTCCCACACAAACTCTAAGCTCGAATCATGGGAAAATTTCAAATGGCTAAACTCAACAACCAACTCAATATGTTTCTCCATTCTCAATTCTCTTCTCTTCATGTAGGTTCCAATGTCTTTTGTGCTAGTGCACATCCATTTCTCATGCACACAACCTTCTGTTGGCAAATATTTACTTGAGACGATTGAATGGAAAGGAAATATTTATAGGACAACAAATGCTGTCATTGATGACAAGTACAACTTGATGAAGATGGCATGATGCAGGGAAAGTTTGTGATTGACAGGAAAACAAAAGATAAGTTGAGGAAGTTTGAATGATCGAAGGTGAATGAGCGAAGGCAATGCAACATTGATCGGTGATCGAAGACTCATAAAGTTAGAGAAGAAGAACTGCGATTGTTGGATCCCATCCAAAATTCCTGATGTAAGTTGAGCCGTCAGATCAAAGAGTTGGATCTGGTAGTTGATTCCATTCCTTGTCGGAGTTTGTGCCGAGTTGGACATGTCAAATGTGTTGACATCGAGGAATCTTCGACATCGCGATATGAAAATGTGATATGTCGGTAATGTCCAGTTATGGTTGAATCTGGACCATTGATTCCGACTCCATTTCGAAGTTTGGGGATCAGTTAGACTTGTCAAGATTATTGACATCAGGAACCAAGATTTCGTGATATGTCACGAAATCGTGATGTAATCTGAGTCGTCATATTAAGTTGAATCTGGACCGTTGATTCCAGTCCATGTCGAGGTTTCGAGGATCATGTTGGAGATGTCAAAAGAAACAATGCAACAAGAATGTTGATTACGCGATATGAAAAATTACCTTCATCCCTTGTTAGTTGAAGCAAGATCATGTCTGGACCGTTGATCCAACTCAATATCGGAGTTTGCGTGGTCGTAGCATCAAGAGGAAAAGAAAACAAAAATACAACAAGAAATCACGAAATCAGCGATTCAATCGCCAATCATCAAAGTCAGATCAAATCAGGGGTACATTGATCTAACTCCATATCGGAGTTTAAGTGAATCATGACATGGGCAAAAGAATCTGACATGAATGTCAAAATGTAATTCAATCGCGATCGTTGAGTCAGATCCGGTCTGGACCGTTGATTCGACTTCTTTAAGGAATTTCATGGATCAGGATTTGTAAGTGGCAAAGAACAGTGACATCAGGAATGTCGATTCCGCGATATGTGAAATCGCGAGAAGATCAGCCGTCGGGATCAAGGTGTTGATCGAGGTTATTGTTCTCTCTCCTGATTCAAATCCTCGGTTTGAATCACATTAGTAAACGGTCATGATTACCAAATCACGGTTAAGCGTTTGATTTATGAGACTGATTGTCTTTCTTTTTGCCTGAAGCAGGAAGTGGAACCCGCCCGGTGGAGTGTGTGTATAAAGAAAATGAGCCGGACTATGTAGGGTTGGATTTATTGCGTAGCAGAAAATAATGAAACTATAAAGAAAGGAAAAGGAGAGGATCATGATGTAAAGTTGATCGCTATATGCGGTGTGAGATGAAAGCGAAGCGGAATAGCGAGAACAATTTGAAGAAGAGAAGAATTGAAAGGTTATGCAGTGGGCACAATTTCGAATGGAAATGAGGAGGAAGAAATGAATTACTTGAAACCGTTAAGTGACGGTCTCTGGAACAAAGAAAGATTGGTAAAATTGATTTTTACGCATAGTTATTTGCTATTTATTCATTAATATTCTAGGGGGGTTGGGAGGGTGCCGGGAGGGCTGTTGTCCTGAGAGGTTCAAGTGGGAGCTTGAACCGCGAGGAGATTATGCTCCATGCGGTAGCGGCGAGAGAAACCCGGTGTGAGGAGTGGTACAGGAGAACAAGTGTTCTACGTTACATACCCAGTTGGAGCACATGGCCGGAAGTTGATACTTCCATCCAATTGGTCTTTGGAACATATAGGGAGTTGGTGCTTCCTTCTGGTGGGTGCTAGAGAAACCGGGGAGTTGGTGCTTCCTTCTAGTGGATGCTAGAGAAACTAGAAGTTGGTGCTCTCAAACAAGTTGACTTGTAAAACAAGAGTAACTGACCTCACATTGAGTTGGTGCTCAATTAGATGAAGTATAGAACTTAAAAGACTACCAATCATTCCTCTTTCGTCCATGGTCCATCCTTCCTCCATCCTCTCCTTCCTTCCCTCCATTCCATCCATCCATCGTCCGTCCATCCATCCATCCATCCATCCTCCATCCATTCCATCCATCCGTCCATCCGTCCATCCATCCATCCATTCCATCCTCCGTCCATTCCATCCATCCATTCCATCCATTCCTCCATCCATCCGTCCTCCATCCGTCCATCCATTCCTCCATCCATCCATTCCTCCATCCATCCTTCCTCCATTCATCCTCCATCCATTCCATCCATCCATCCTTCCATCCATCCTCCGTCCTCCGTCCACATCCATCCTCCACCCTCCATCCGTCCATTCTCTTTCCATTCCATCCATCCATTCCATCCATCCATCCGTCCATTCCGTCCGGTCCATCCATCCTTCCATTTCCTTCCTCCATCCGTCCATCCATCCATTAGCCATCCCTCCATCCATCCATTCCATTCCATTACGTCCATTTCCATTCCGTCCATTTCCATTCCGTCCTCCTTTCCATTCCGGCTCCATCCATTCCATCCATCCATCCGTCCATCCGTCCATTCCGTCCTCCTCCTTCCATTCCATCTGTCCTCCATCCATTCCTCCATTCCATTTCCTCCATCCATCGAATCGGCGTCCATCCATCCATCCATTCCATCCATCCATCCGGTCCATTCGGCTCCATCTTCATCCATCCTTTCATGGCTTAGTAAAAAACAAGGATCCATTTCATTATAGGCGACGGAGGAAGAATACATTGTTGTTGCTACTTCTTTTTAAATTTTATGGATGATACAAACTCTTGAAGATCTGAAAGTAACTTACACTGATCCCATTCAATTCGTTGTATAACAACAATTGCCATTGGTGTCTCCAAGAATATTGTTCTTCATTCTAAGACTAAGCATATTCCAATCAAGAGTACCATTTTCTCGAGAGAACAAAGTTACAAAACGAATTGTTCCAGCTGGATTATATACCTTCTGAGCAGGATAGGCGGATATATTTACTAAACCATTAGCATCGATCCCTTTTGTATATCTTCGTAAAAAATTGGGGTTATAATTTCTTGTGTCTATTATATTCACACAGTCGGAAGTGCCCAGTGAATATCACGGTGTATTTCCAAGATGCTTATAGTCGACATGGGGAGTATGTTTTGCGACAAGATTAGGGGAAGAATGTTTTCTTCTTTGATTGATGTCAAGGGGAAAAAGTTGGGAGAGAATCAGAATCTGATACATGTGAATTAGATGTGTTGCCATCAATGCCAAAGGGGAAATTGTTGGCAAATATTTAGCAGACGTGAATGGAAAATATTTAACAGACGGCGAATGCTTGTCATTTATGTAAATTACAACGATGAAGATGGCATGAGTACAAAGAAGTTTTATGTCGAAATGAGGGAAGAAGCAGAAGATAAGTTAGGAAGATTCGAGATGATCAAAAGTGACGAATGAAGCCGAAGACAGCGCAACATTGATCAGTGTCGAACTTCATTAAAGTTTGAGAAGAACCTCTTGTCGTTGGATCCATCAAATTCTCGATGGTGGCCCGTCGGCGAGATCAAAGGTGGATTTGGACCATTTTTTTTTTTTTTTTTTTTTTTTCGGAGTTTCGGGGATCGAGTTGGACATGTCAAATATTATTGATATCGAGGAATCTCGATATCGCGATATGTAAAATCCTGCGATGTGTCTGGTAGTCGGATTAAGGTTGAATCTGGACCATTGATTCCGACTCCATTTCGAAGTTTAGGGTTCGAGAGTTGGACATGTCAAAAGATTATTGACATCCCGAGGAACTCTGATATCATGATATGAGAAATCGTGATTTAATCCCAACCATCAATTTCACGATGTGTTTTGGACCATTGGTCTGAGCTCCATCTCAAAGCTTAGCCTATCGCAACATGGAGAGGCAATAAAATGATGCAACAAGAATGTCGATTTCGTGATATCCGAAATTGTGACTAAATCATGACCGTTGAAGCAAGATCATGTCTGGACCGTTGATCCAACTCCCTATAGGAGTTTGTAGTCATAACATCAGAGGAAAAACAATGCAACAAAGAAATCGCAATCATTGATGTCGCGAAATCACGGTGATTCAATGTGACCATCAATTCAAGCTCAGATACGGACCATTGATCTAACTCCATATCGAAGTTTCGCAAATCGCGACGCATGGAAACTAGAAAACAATGTAGCATGAATGTGAAATCATGATTCAATCTGACCGTTGAGTCAAGATCAGTCTGAATGATTGATTCGACTTCTTTGTCTGAGGAATTCGATGGATCGATTTGTAAAGTGACAAAATTTGAACATCAAGAATGTCGGTCGAGATATGTGAAATCCTTGAGAATAATCTGAGCAAGTCAGTCAAGTGTTGTCAGGAGGGTTCTTGGGCTATATCTCAGTTAACTCCTGGATTTGAATGCATTAGCAAAAGCGGATTCATGATTACCAAATCATTAGCATTTGATTGCTTAGACGGTTGTCTTTCTTTTGCCTAAGGAAATGGGAAGTGGGCAGTGGTAGGTGTGTATTAAAGAAAATGAGGAAGACTGTGTAGGGTTGGTTGTGCTGTATGAAAAGAATGGCTGTAAGAAAAGGAAAGGAGGAGGAGAGGATGCGTGAGTATGAGATTGATCTGTATATGCTGAGTGTGAGATGAAAGCAACTGAAGCGGAATAATAGAACAAGTTGAAGAAAACTAGAATTATAGAACAAGTTGATGCAGCAGACTGTGACGAACTGAGAGGAAAATGAATTCGCGAGCGGTTAGAAGATGATACATGTACAAAACAGAAGTAGATTGGTAAGAATTGATTTACATGTGTAGTTGATTGCTTATTTATTCATTAATATTCTAGGAAGGTTGGGAGGTGCTCGAGAGGAAAATTGTCCTCAGAGGTTCAAGTAAGAGCTTGAACCGCGGAAGTTAACCTTCCATTTTAGTGGCAACGGAAACCGGGGTGGCGGGGTGGTGCAAGGGAGAACAAGTGTTCTCTATTATACAAGTTGGAGCGTAATGGCGGATGTTGGTGCTTCCATCCGGTTAGTGCTTTGTTTTATATAAAGGGAGTTGGTGCTTCCTTCTAATGGGTGCTAGAGAAACGAGTTGAATTGCTTCCTTCTAGTGGGTGCTAGAGAAACGAGAGAGTTGGTGCTCTCCACAATTTGCAGCCTAGTAAAGCGGTGTGACCTCACATTGAGTTGGTGCTCAATTAAGAATAATCTGAACTTAAAGGCTGCCTATCATTCCTAGGAAGAAGAAGAGGTTTCTCCAGCATGGTTTCCTCGTGAAAATTTGTCTATCCTATGCCTTATGTGTGACTGATGCTTTTTACTTTTCTTGTCCATATGATGTATAATGTTAATGATCACTTGAAGAAAGATTAAGATCATTTTAATAGACTTAATTGTTTAAGATCAAGACAATTGATTCACCCCTCGGTTGTATTAGTAATCTCAACACTTTCCTCTATGTATTCATGCACCCACATGCACGAGTCTCTCCTACCCATCGAATGACCTTCCTTTTCCAATGTAACTTTCCCTTTAAGTTAGGGCACACTTTCCAAGACAAAGGGTGAAGTTACTAGAGGTGATTTGATCTTACGAATCTTATACTCAAAGTAATCAACCCATTCTTCTAATAAATGTGGAAGGCGGTCCTTCCATCAACTGCATTCAATGATGGGATTGTCAAGTCATCAAGGGTAAATGAAGGATAATTTCTAACAATTAATTTGGCATCACGTTATAATTGGTAAGACGTGGCTAGGAGTCATTAGGCATATTGAACCCCTTATTAGCCCCTTCAATATTACCCACTTGTCACTTGTGGTATCATGGTTCCTGCAAGCACTCATACCTCGGTTAGCTAGTGGCATTTTTCTTATTATCTTAAAAATAGAATATTTACAACACTTACATGTCTAGATCATCACGACATCATAATTAATTATCCATGAAGGAAGTAAGACAATAATTAGTATAATTAATTACATATATAATCAGAGGATCAAAGTGGGTATGTTACACCAAATACGATGTCTCGAACCACTACATCCAACCTCTCAATATTATAGGTAGCTTATAGGGCTCAAGGGTCATGAATGACACCTCAAACAACCACAGATGACCCCTTGAGGGGATCATTCACCTTCAAGTGGGGATATAGGCATCATTAGGAGATTTTGGGCACTAAGTATCGATCTTGGGTACTTGGACATGATGAAGAGAGGAAACTTGTGCCTTGGGTCCTAAAGGAATCTTCTTGTCATCTAAGACCAACAATCACATGTGTTGAACCACCAAAAAGGACCTTTCTAGGGTATCATCAGTCTTCAAATGGAGATAGTCAACATTATGATTTTTTGAACATTAAGTATGAGCCTTTAGACCGTGGATATGGTAAGGGGGAAAACCCAATATTTAGGCCCTAAAGAAACCTTCTAGGGTTATGGGGCTAGTAATGACACCTTGAACCACCACAAATAACCTTTGGAGGGCATCCTTTGCCTCTAACTGGGTATATAGATACCATTAGTATGTTTAAGGATTGGGTATTGGTTTCTAGTCCTTGGACATGGTCAAGGAAACAAGAATGTTAGGCCCTAGAGGAAGCTTCTATCCATCTAGGGCCAAGAATGATTCCTTGAACAACCACACATGCCCCCCTAAGGGTATCCTACCCTATGTTTGGGAATGTTGGTGACACTATGTGGTTTCGAGTAGTAAGTATGTGTCCTAGGGTTTTGGAAATGATATGCATATGTTGTTCATTCCACTAGGTGTCGGAAGTCATAGAGTTAATCATGCTGTTTTGGAGTTGGAGTGGAAAGAGGCTTTGACCAATTTTTTTTGGGGGGGTCATAGGGGGTAGATTCACAAGGATGAACTAGGAATTCACATGCGTTCATATAAATTCACACGTTCATAAGTGCATGCACGCTCATCTCATGAACATGCACACGTTCCTAAACATCTGCACTCTCACTCAAGAACATGTGCATCTTTCTAAAAAATCTAGGTTGGTAGGTGTGTGTGGCATTTTGGTAAGCATTCCCTATGTTTGGGAATGTTGGTGACACTATGTGGTTTCGAGTAGTAAGTATGTGTCCTAGGGTTTTGGAAATGATATGCATATGTTGTTCATTCCACTAGGTGTTGGGGGGGTCATAGGGGATCCAATCATGCCCCCCTTGTTCTGGGTTGGGTGGAAAGAAGCTTTGACCAATTTTATTTTTTTTGGGGGGGTCATAGGGGGTAGATTCACAAGGATGAAGTAGGAATTCACATGCGTTCATATAAATTCACACGTTCATAAGTGCATGCACGCTCATCTCCTGAACATGCACACGTTCCTAAACATCTGCACTCTCACTCAAGAACATGTGCATCTTTCTAAAAAATCTAGGTTGGTAGGTGTGTGTGGCATTTTGGTAAGCATTGAGGTTGTAGGAATAAGAACACATCATATTTCTAAGAACTTGCATGCATTCATGTGTGTGCACATTCTTTCACACCCCATTGCCACTTTGTCGACCATCAACTTTGTGCAAACACCCTAAATTCTGTTTTTCAATTCAAACTTTTTTTAAATTCTGTATTTTCAATTTTATTGCAATGCTTCAGTACCATTTCATTCACAAAAGTAGAGTCTTGGAGATGAGCATCACATAATTTATTTATTCATAATACTTTTCTTCTGTCCCACACAGATAGCCATTTCAATCACAAAAGTAGAGTCTTGGAGATGAGCATCGCATAATTTATTTATTCATAATACTTTTCTTCTATCCCACACAGATAGTGATGCTTGAGTGGCTGAAATAATATCTAATTGACCAGACCATCATGGTCCCTGAAGTTTAATGATTGATCCATCCATGTAACGGCAACCGGGCTCCGAACCGTATAGAGGCCAGACGACCAAGTGATT
>SNQJ01S0216692.1:15466-27290 GCA_010110895.2 Picea sitchensis | reverse complement strand
CGTTTAAGATGTCTCTCTTGCCATGTTCAAGACGTCGGTCTTGCCATGTTCCATATGTCTCTATTGCCACATTTCAGACGTCTCTCTTGCCACGTTCAAGACGTCGGTCTTTCCATGTTCAAGACGTCGCACTAACGACGAAATCTATGTCATCGGAAAAGAGACATCATGTGAAACGACGTTTGAGGGGTTCCATTGTTTTTCGTTCTCTCGACAATATAAAGTGGCAATTGCGTCGAATGCATCGTCGAAATTTGACCCAAATGTACTAGTGATAGGATCATCTGCTCCATCATTTTTATTTTCTTCTGCCATGGAGGGTTTCTTGGGCGTGTGAGAGCAATTGTATTCAAGAGAGACAATCTTGAGACCCAAATTTATATACTCATACCTAGTCATGGACATGCACTAAAAAACGATCAAGAGCAGCCTGCTCTGATACTACTGATCTGGATTATTTTCGGCACGAAATGAGAGCAGAGATATAATAAATAAATGTATAGAGATATCACGGATATCCAATAATATAACAGAAATGAATCAGAGATGAAAACATAAACACATAGATACAGTAATACACGATTTCTATTAATGAAAGAAATGTACAGATACTGTAAAAATATAGAGTGAAAGACTCGCTAGAATAGTGGCGACTTATCTCTGAGAAGAAATGTCACAGTTGCGATCATTCACAAGAAGATGATTACAATGAGGGTCTGAAGGAATTTTTAAAATAAACAGGAATGCAAAAAACCATAGACATCCAAAAACCTAACCCTAGGAGATGAAGCGCCAAAAGTCATGTGGGCCCCCTTTGGGTAAGATAGTACATCAACTTCCCAGGGCCGTAACTTTTGCATACGATCTGCGTTTTAGGTGTATGATAGCCCGTTGGAAAGGTATCATAGAGGAGATTCATTTTGGTGCCTCAATCATTCCATTGGGTATCATTGAGAATCTTGATCTTGAAAAAAATTCATTTAGGCCCTCAAAAATAGCCCTGGATGTTAAAACTGCTAAAAATAGTAAATTACCAAAATTGCCAGAAAACTGTTTTGAGCCAGTTGGAAAAGGTGGTTCGCCAACAATTTCCACCTGGATCAATACTCCCTCCTTAGGAAGAAATTGTCTCCATTGTGTTGAGTTCCTGGGGGAGAGGGAAAAGCGTTTGTTGAATCTGCATCTTGGTGAGCTGCTTTCCTTGTTGTAGATGTTGCGTTGCTCAGTTTGTGGAAGTCTCTCATGAACTTGTTGAGGCAGAGGCTATTCAACATGTCAAGCTACATGAGAGGATGGTGTGCAGAAGGAATATTTTCACTTTGCTACAATCTTGTCAACCTGCTTCTGTTGGATAGAAGGTGCTTGGGGTGAGGTTGTAGTAGTTGCAGTGTCCTTTTGTTCCCCTTTTGAACAGATTGTGAAGAAGCTAAATTTTGAAGTATGAGATACTACCTTGCGACACTGTTCAGGTGGAACAATAGTCAGAAATACCTCTGGTATTCTGTATAGATGACTGCCCAAAGTAACAATGACACTATAGGGTCAAGACTCATAAATAGCATGGTGCTTCTACATATATGGCTGGCCCAAGAGAACATCACAAACATCTAGCGGGGCAACATCACATAATACCTCGTCCTTCAAGGGCTGGATGTCATATGACAATCGACATTGTTGGCTGACATGGATATCTCATCCTTGGCGAAGCCACCTAATATTGTATGGTTGCAGGTGTGGTGTTGTTGACAATCCCAACTGTTTGATGACCTCTAATGAGATGAGGTTGTTCTGGCTTCTGCTATAAACTATAAAATGCAGCGGGGTCCCCTTCACCCACATATGTGAATGAAAAAGGTGCTCACCCTCTCCAGGGTCTGTTGGTTCTTCTAGTTGAATTGTTGCGGTCGCAAAAATAGTAGTGGGGTCTGCATCGATGATCTGTCTTTTACCAATATTTTCAGAATCACATTCTGAATCAGGGTTTGAATCCTTGTCTTTGATCTCATCCACCAATGACTATTTTTAGCGACATTCATCGGTGTTGTGCCAGGGGATTTTATGGAAATCGCACCATTTTTCGATGTCCTTATTCGTTTTCCCATGGCCCTTCTTTTCCTATGGCTTAGATTGGTTTCCAGGAAGGTGTTTGTTAGGGTCATCTTTATCATACTTTGGTTGTTGGGGATTTGCAGACCCAAACTCCCGTTTGTTCTGGTGTTTAAATTTCTGCTCAATTTTAACAACATATCGATAAGAAGCACCGAGTGATGAGATGTCTAGAAACTCCATTTTAGTTTGGATGTATCTGTGTAGATCCCCACTGTATTTCAGAACCAAGTGTCGTTCAGAGTCTTTGATACCCAACTTGGTGTGCAAGGTATGAAAGGTATTGGTGAACTTAAAAATTGCTTGGCCCCTCTCTTTCCGCTGTGCGATCCATCTCATGTATTGGTCCTCATAGTTTCCAATAAGGTAATGTTGTTCCTTTACCACGTCCACAAAAAAATACCAAGTGGCCTCGACCCCATATATTCCAGATTCCTCTGTGGAACTCTGATCCTAGTAAATTTCCCACCAATGTTTGACATGGGGGAGAGCCTTAAGGAACACAAAGATGATATTTTCTATGTTGGAAAAATTGTGAACAAAGAAATAAGCTTTTAACATATTTAACCATTTATCTAGGGCATTTGCATCTATCTGACCTTCAAATATAGGAATATCAAAATTAACCTGTACCTTAAAAGGTGAGGTGCCTCCAAAGTGGTCGCTTGATGAAGATGTGCCTGATGCTATCAGGATGCGTTGAAGGATGTGGGAAAAATTCTCCATCACTCCATCCCTTTGTCACGTGAAAGCTTGATCAAGCAACAAATTGATAGGATCATCTGCTCTGTCATTTTTATTTTCTTCCACAATGGAGGGTTTCTTGGACATGCGAGAGAGAATGTATTCAAGAGAGAAAAGCTCGAGACCCAACTTGATATACTCAGACCTAGTCGGGGACATGCACTGAAAACAATCAAGAGAAGCCTGCTCTAATACCATTGATCCAGATTATTTTGGGCACAAAATGTGAGCAAAGATATAATAAACAAATGTACAGAGATATCGCGGATATCCAATAATATAACAGAAATGTATCAGATATGCAACCATAAACATAGAGATATAGCAATACACGATTTATATTAATGAAATAAATGTACAGAGACTGTAAAAATATAGACTGAAAGACTCGCTACAATGGTGGTGGCTTATCTCTGAGAAGAGATGTGACGACTGCGCTCATTCAAAAGAAGATGATTATAATGAGGCTCTAAAGGCGTTTCTACAATAAACAAGAATTTCAAAATCCCCAGACATCCAAAAACCTAACCCTAGGAGATGAAGTGCCAAAAGTCATGTGGGCCCCATTTGGGTAAGTTAGTACATCAACTTCTCGGGGTCATAACTTTTGCATACGATCTATGTTTTAGGAATATGATAGCCCGTTGGAAAGGTATCTTTGAGGAGATTAATTTTGGGGGCTCAATAAATCCTTTGACTATTTTAGATAATCTCAATCTCTAAAAACCTTCATTTAGGCCCTCAAAATAACCCCGGAAGTTAAAACTGCTAAAAATAGTAAATTGTCAAAATTGTCAGAACATTGTTTTGAGCCAGATGGAAAAAGTGGGTGGCCACCGATATCCACCTCGATAAATCATCCCTCCTTAGGAATCAATGGTATCCATTGCATTGACTTCCTGGGGGAGATGGAAAAGCATTTATTGAATCTGCATCTTGGTGAGTTTCTTGCCTTGCTGGAGATGTCGCGCTACTCAGTTTGTGGAATTCTGTCACAAACTTGTTGAGGCTGAGGCTATTCAAAAAATCGATCTACATGAGAGGAAAATGTGAAGAAGGAATCTTTGTGCCTTGAAAAAACCTTGTCAACCTGCTTCTATTGGATAGAAGGTGCTTGGGGTGAGGATGTAGTGGTTGCAGTGTCCTTCTGTTCCCCTTTTGAACAGATTGTGAAGAAGATGAATTTTGCAGTATGATATAATACCTTGAGGCACTGTTTAGGTGGAACAATAGTCAGAACTACCTCTGGTATTCTGTAGAGATGACCCCCCAAAGTAACAATGACACTACGGGGTCAAGACTCATAAATAACATGGTGCTTACACATATATGGCTCGCCCAAGAGAACATCACAGACATTCAGTGGGGTAACATCACATAATACCTTGTCCTTGAAGGGATGGATGTCGTATGACAATCAACATTGTTGGCTGACACAAATATCTAGTCCTTGGCGAAGCCACCCAATGTTGTATGGTTGTGGGTGTTGTGTTGTTGACAATCCAAACTGTTTGATGACCTGTGCTGAGATGAGGTTCTTATGGATTCCGCTATCAACAATAAAATGCAGCGGGGTCCCCTTCACCCACATCTATGAATTAAGAGGGCGATCACCCTCTTCAGTATCTGTTGGTTCTTCTGGTTCAATTGTTGCGGTTAAGACAATAGAAGTGGGGTCTACATTGATGATCTGTCTTTTACCAATATTTTCATAATCAGATTCTGAATCAGGGTTTGTCTCCTTGTCTTTGATCTCGGCCACCAATGACTATATTGAGTGATAGTCATCACTGTTGTTCTAGGAGATTTTGTGGAAATCACACCATTTTCTAGTGTCCTTATTCATCTTCCCGTAACCCTTCTTTTCCTGTGGCTTAGACTGGATTTTAGCAAACTGTTTGTTAGGGCCCTCTTTATCATACTTTGGTTCTTGCAGATTTGCAGAATCAAACTCCCGTTTGTTCGTGTGCTTGAATTTCTTCTCGATTTTAACAGAATATCGATAAGAAACACTGAGTGATAAGATATCCATAAAATACATTTTAGTTTGGATGTATCTGTGTAGAGCCCCACGGTATTTCAGAACCAAATGTCGTTCAATGTATTTGATACCTAGCTTGGTGCACAAGGTATGGAAGGTATTGGTTAACAATAGAACTACTTGGCCCCTCTCTTGCTGCAGTGTGGTCCATCTCATGTATTGATCCTCATAGTTGCCAATAGGGTAATACTGTTCCTTTACCACATCCACAAAAAAATCTCAAGTGGGCTCGACCCTATATATTCCAGAATCCTCTGTGGAACTCTGCTCCCAATAATTTTCCCACCAATGTTTGACATGGGGGAGAGACTTAAGGAGTGCAAAGATGATCTTTTCTCTGTTGGAAAAATTGTGAACAGAGAAATAACCTTCTAACAGATTTAACCATTTATCTAGGGCATCTGCATCTATCTAACCTTCAAATATAGGAATATCAAAATTAACCTGTACCTTAAATAGTGAGATGCCTCCAAAGTGGCCGCTTGATGAAGATGTGCCTAATGTTATAGGGAGGTGTTGAAGGATGTGGGAAAAATTCTCCATCATTTCATCCCTCTGTTGTGTGAGAGCTTGCTCAAGTAACAAACTGATAGAATCGTCTGTTGCGTCGTTTTTCTTTTCTTCCACCATGGAGGGTTTCTTGGGCACGCGAGAGTGATTGTATTCAAGAGACACAAGCTCTAGACCCAACTTGCTATAATCAGACCTAGTCGGGGACATGTATTGAAAAACAATCAAGAGTAGCCTTCTTTGATACCACTGATCTGATATAATATTTTCAGCACGAAATGAGAGCAAAGATATAATAAAGAAATGTACAGAGATATCACGAATATCCAATAATATAATAGAAATGTATCAGAGATGCAACCATAAAAACAAAGATACAATACTACATGATTTCTATTAATGAAAGAAATGTATAGAGACTCATGTAAAAATACAGAGTGAAAGACTCACTAGAATGGTGGCGGCTTATCTCTGAGAAGAGATGTGACAGTTGCGCTCATTCGTAAGAAGATGATTACAATGAGGCTTTGAAGGCCTTTTTACAATAAACAGGAATGAAGAAAACCTTAGACATCCAAAAACCTAACCCTAGGAGATGAAGCACCAAAAGTCATGTGGGCCCCGTTTGGGTAAGTTAGTACATCAACTTCTCGGGGTCGTAATGTTTGCATACGATCTCCGTTTTAGGCGTATGATAGCCCATTGGAAAGGTATCATCAAGGAGATTAATTTTGAGGGATCAATGATTCCTTCAAGAAAAATTTAGAAGCTCGATATCAAAAAACCTTCATTTAGGCCCTCAAAATAGCCGCGGAAGTTAAAATTGTTAAAAATAGTAAATGGTCAAAATTGCCAAAAAATTGTTTTGAGCTAGTTGGATAAGGTGGGTGGCCATCGATATCCACCTGGATCAATCCTACCTCATTACAAAACAATGGTCTCCATTGCGTTGAGTTCCCGGGGGAGAGGGAAAATCATTTTCTGAATATGCATCTTGGTGAGCTGCTTGCCTTGTTGGAGATGTTGCGGTGCTCAGTTTGTGGAAGTCTATCATGAACCCATTGAGGTTGAGGTTGATTAACAAGTTGAGCTACATGAAAAGACAGTGCACAGAAGGAATGTTTTCTCTTTGTTGCAACCTTGTTGATCTGCTTCTGTTGGATAAAAGTTGCTTGGGGCGAGGCTGTAGTGGTTGTAGTGTCCTTCTATTACCCTTTTGAACCGATTGTGAAGAAGATGATTTTTGCAGTATGAGATACTACCTTGTGGCACTATTTAGGTGGAACAATAGTTGGAAATACCTCTTGTATTTTGTAGATATGACCCCCAAAAGTAACAATGACACTACAGGGTTGAGACATATATAATGTGGGGAAACATCACATAATACCTCGTCCTTGAAAGGCTGGATGTCGTATGACAATCGACACTACTGGCTAACATGAAGATCTCATCCTTGGTGAAGCCACCCATTGTTGTATGGTTGCGGGTGTGGTGTTGTCATCAATCCCAATTGTTTGATGACCTCTGTTGAGATGAGGTTCTTCTGGCTTCCACTATCAACAATCAAATGCAGTGGGGTCCCCTTCACCCACATCTGTGAATGAAAGAGGAACTCACCCTCTTCAGGATTTGTTTGTTTTTCTGGTTGAATTGTTGCGGTCGCGACAATAGAAGTGGGGTCTGCGTCGATGAGTGATATTTTACCAATATTTTCATAATCATATTTAGAATCAAGGTTTGGCTCCTTGTCTTTGATCTCGACCAACAATGACTATTTTGAGAAACACTCATCGGTGTTGTGCAAGGGTCTTTTGTGGAAATCTCACCATTTTTCGGTGTCCTTCTTTGTCTTCCTGTGACCGTTCTTTTCCTGTGGCTTAGACTAGTTTTCAGGAAGTTGTTTGTTAGGGTCATCTTTATCATACTTTAGTTGTTGTGGATTTGCAGATCCAAACTCTAGTTTTGTTCTGGGGCTTAAATTTCTACTTGATTTTAACATCATATCGATAATCAGTACCGAGTGATGATATGTCTAGAAAATCCATTTCTGTTTGGATGTATTTGTGTAGAGCCCCATCATATTTCATAAAAAAATGTCATTTAGAGTCTTTGATACCTATCTTGGTGTGCAAGATATGGAAGGTATTGGTTAAATCCGGAACTTCTTGGCCCCTCTCCTGCCACAGTGCAGTGCATCTCATGTATTGGCCTCATAGTTGCCAACAGGGTAATATTGTTCCTTTACCGCATCCACAAAAAATCCCAAGTGGGATCATCCCCATATATTCCAGACTCCTCTGTGGAACTCTGCTCCCAGTAAGTTTCCCACCAATGTTTGACATGGGGGAGATCCTTAAGGAGAACGAAGATGATCTTTTCTCTGTCGAAAAAATTGTGAACAGAGAAATAACCTTCTAACAGATTTAACATTTTATCTAGGGCATCCACATCTATCTGACCTTCAAATATAGGAATATCAAAATTGACCTGTAACTTAAAAGGCAACGTGCCTCCAAAGTGGTATCTTGATGAAGATGCACCTGATGTTATCGGGAGGCGTTGAAGGATGTGGGAAAAATTCTCCATCATTTTGTCCCTCTGTTGCGTGAGAGCTTGCTCAAGCAACAAACTGATAGGATCGTCTTCTCCGTCGTTTTTATTTTCTTTCACCATGGAGGGTTTCTTGGGTGTGCAAGAGCGATTGTCTTCAAGAGAGACAATATCGAGATCCAACTTTCTATAATCACACCTAGTCAGGGACATGCACTGAAAAATGATCAAGAGTCGCCTGCTTTGATACCACTGATCTGATATAATATTTTCGGCACGAAATGAGAGCGGAGATATAATAAAGAAATGTACATTGATATCGTGGATATCCAATAATATAACAGAAATGTATTAGAGATGCAACAATAAACACAGAGATACAATAATACATGATTTCTATTAATGAAAGAAATGTACAGAGACTATAAAAATATGGAGTGAAAGACTCACTAGAATGGTGGCGGCTTATCTCTGAGAAGAGATGTGACCGTTGCGCTCATTCAAAAGAAGATGATTACAATGAGGCTCTGAAGGACATTTTACAATAAACAAGAATGCCAAAAACTCTAGACATCCAAAAACCTAACCCTAGGAGATGAAGCGCCAAAAGTCGTGTGGGCCCCGTTTGGGTGAGTTAGTACATCAACTTCCCGGGGTCGTAACTTTTGCATACGATCATTGTTTTAGGCGTATGATAGCTCATTATAAAGGTATCGTCGAGGATATTCATTTTGGGGGCTCAATCATGAATTTGGGAAACACTAAGAATCTCGATATCGAAAAACCTTCATTTAGACCCTCAAAATAGCCCCAGAAGTTAAAATTGCTAAAAATAGTAAATTGCCAAAATTGTCAAAAAACTATTTTGAGCCAGTTGGAAAAGGTGGGTGGCCACCGATATCCACCTGGATCAATCCTCCCTCCTTAGAAAGAAATGGTCTCCATTGTGTTCATTTCCTAGGGGAGAGGGAAAAGCGTTTGCTGAATCTGCATCTTTGGGAGATGCTTGCCTTGCTGGAGATGTCGCGCTACTCAGTTTGTGGAATTCTTTCACAAACCTGTTGAGGTTGAGGTTGTTCAAAAATTCGAGCTACATGAGAGGACAATGTGAAGAAGGAATCTTTTTTCTTTGAAAAAACCTTGTCGACCTACTTCTGTTGGAAAGAAGGTGCTTGGGGTGAGGCTGTAGTGGTTGCAGTGTCCTTGTGTTCCCCTTTTGAACAAATTATGAAGAAGCTAGATTTTGCAGTATGAGATACTACCTTGTGGCACTGTTTAGGTGGAACAATAGTCGAAACTACCTTTGGTATTCTGTAGAGATGACCCCCCAAAGTAACAATGACACTGCAGGGTCGAGACTCATAAATAACATGGCGCTTCCACATATATGGCTAGCCCAAGAGAACATCACATACATACAGTGGGGAAACATCACATAATACCTCTTCCTTGAAGGGTTGGATGTCGTATGACAATCGACATTGCTGGCTGACACGAAGATCTCATCCTTGGCGAAGCCACCCGATGTTGTATGGCTGCAGGTGTGGTGTTGTCGACAATCCCAACTGTTTGACAACCTCTGTTTAGATGAGGTTCTTCTGGATTCCGCTATCAACAATAAAATGCAGTGGGGTCCCCTTCACCCACATTTGTGAATGAAAAAGGCACTCAACCTTTTCAAGATCTGTTGGTTCTTCTAGTTGAATTGTTGCGATCCCAACAATAGCAGTGGGGTCTGCATCGATGATCTATATTTTACCAATATTTTTAGAATCAAATTCTGAATCAGGTTTTGGATCCTTGTCTTTGATCTCGAACACCAATGAATATTTTGAGCGACATTCATCATTGTTGTGTCAGGGGATTTTGTGGAAATCGCACCATTTTCCGGTGTCCTTCTTCGTCTTCCCGTGACCCTTCTTTTCTTGTGCCTTAGAATAGTTTTCAAGAATTTATTTGTTAGGTTCATCTTTATCATACTTTGGTTGTTGCGTATTTGCAAACCCAAAATCTCGTTTGTTCTGGTGCTTAAATTTCTACTCAATTTTAATAGCATATTGATAAGCAACATTGAGTGATGAGATGTCCAGAAAATCCATTTCAGTTTTGATGTATCTATGTAGAGCCCCACGGTATTTCAGAACCAAATGTGGTTCAGATTCTTTGATACCCAGCTTGGTGCGCAAGGTATGGATGGTATTGGTAAACTCCATAACTGCTTGGCCTTTCTCTTGTCGTAGTGTGGTCCATCTCATGTACTGGTCCTCATAGTTTCCAACAGGGTAATACTATTCCTTTACCGCATCCACAAAAAAATCCCAAGTGGGCTCGACCCCATATATTCTAGACCCCTCTATGGAACTCTACTCCCAGTAAGTTTCCCACCAATGTTTGACATGGGGGAGAGACTTAAAGAGCGTGAAGATGATCTTTTCTCTGTCGAAAAAATTGTGAACAGAGAAATAACCTTCTAACAGATTTCACCGTTTATCTGGGGCATCCGCATCTATCTGACCTTCAAATATAGGAATATCAAAATTGTCATGTACCTTAAAATGCGAGGTGCCTCTAAAGTGGTCACTTGATGAATATTCACCTAAATATATTGGGAGGCATTGAAGGATGTGGGAAAAATTCTCCATCATTTCGTCCCTCTGTCGCATGAGAGCTTGCTCAAGCAACAAACTGATAGGATCGTCTTCTCCGTCGTTTTCTTTTTCTTCCGCCATGGAGGGTTTATTGGGCATGAGAGAGAGATTGTATTCAAGAGAGACAAGCTCAATACCCAAATTGATATACTCGGAACTAGTTGGGGACATGCACTGAAAAATGATCAAGAGCAGCCTGCTCTAATGTTGGAAGATCGGTTGTTGTCATTGATGTCAACCCTAGTCATCGGTTTGGACCGCAAGATTGATAAAGGTATTTGGGCATGAAGGACAATGCACATGCATATACAACACCCATGACTGGATAGTATACATCATGTTGTTTCCGATGGTATGTGGCACATCACGTGGATCCTCATGGTTGAGGAGAAATGAATTTTTGAAGATGACAAAGTGAATTGAAGAAGGAAGTACATCTAGGCCCTAAAGATAATTAAAGAAAAGAATTAGAAAATAAGAAAGTGTCAGGTCAGCCCTAATGTTAAAAGGAAGTGACATAAATGGTATAAATAAACATCATTATACATTCATTTGATAAAATTTGAATTTCAGAGGAAATAAGAAGAAAAGAAGGCCGAATTTCAAGGGAGGATGAAGTCTTTTGGTGATGTGTTCTAAGGTATGTTATTTTCAGGTCAACTTACCATTTTTTCTATAATTTTTTTTTCTAGAACGATTCAAATGGTGAAATCGCTATTGTATTGAGAAGACATATCAAGGTACCTCTGGTAAAAATTTCATCTCTTGATTCACTATAATTATGGATATACACTCTGTGGAAGATAGGGTTTGTGATCAGTCCTGAAGCTAGTCAATAAACAGGTGTTCCGGGTAAAACAGTCATAACTTCTTCATACATAATTCAAATTAAGTGGGACCAATTCCATTGGAAAGAGTACAAAATTTAGTTTCTTGTGTGTGAGTTTCAGAATTGGATGTTAATATTGAGCGCGGGGCATGTTGTACAAGTTGGGTCTTCTGAATAGACCAGAATTGAATAAAGTCTATCATTCTTTCTATAACCTCTTTTTTGGGGAAGATTCAAGGAGTGAAAATCGGAGGCGTTTTAGAGAATACATTGAGTAATATTATCTACAGGATCAGAGTACTCCAAGAATTGAAGAATTACAGAAATTGAAGAAGTCTCAGGAAGCATTATCAGGTTCTATGTGATGATTGGTTGATGGTGATGATTTAATGT
>SNQJ01S0216692.1:0-15456 GCA_010110895.2 Picea sitchensis | reverse complement strand
TGTGCATGGTGTATTGTGGTGTATTGGTGTAACTCTTATACTATTGTTCATTGTTCATTGGATATAATTGAATGGTTTAAGTATAAGTTGAATTTTTTTTTAATTGTACTTGATACTGATTCGCCCCCCTCTCAGTATCAACATCTAATACCACTGATCCAGATTATTTTCGGAACGAAACGAGAGCAGAGATATAATAAATAAATGTACAGAGATATCGTGGATGTCCAATAATATAACATAAATGAATCAAATATGCAACCATAAACACAAAGATACAGTAATACACTATTTCTAATAATGAAAGAAATGTATAGAGACTGTAAAAATATAGAGTGAAAGACTCGCTAGAATGGTGGCGGATTATCTCTTAGAAGAGATGTGATGGATTCCCTCATTCACAATAAGATGATTACAATGAGGCTCTGAAGGAATTTTTACAATAAACAGGAATGTCAAAAACCCTAGACATCCAAAAACCTAACCCTAGGAGATGAAGCGCCAAAAGTCGTGTGGGCCCCGTTTGGGTAAGTTAGTACATCAACTTCACGGGGTCATAACGTTTGCATATGATCTCCATTTTAGGAGTATGATAGCCCGTTGGAAAGGTATCATCGAGGAGATTCATTTTGGGGGATCAATAATGCCTTATTCTATCATTGAGAATATCTATCTTGAAAAACCTTTATTTAGGCCCTCAAAATGGCCTCGAAAGTTAAAACTGCTAAAAATAGTAAATTGCCAAAATTTCCAGAAAACTGTTTTGAGCCAGTTCGAAAAGGTGGGTGGCCACCGATATCCACCTGGATCAGAAGTGAAAAACTAACCTATTGTTGTTTTTTTGTATATTGACGAAGAAGGAAATGGGTGCAACCTATGCACATGTATCCACACCTAGATTTGATGGAATTGTACCTTGATATACAAGGTATGCTAGGTTAAGCGCTCGTAGGGAAGTTGTTTCTTTGATCGGATCAAATGAACTATAAAACTAGAAGGGATTCAGGAGAAAACACTCAAACAAGCTATCAATTTGGAATTGGCACATTCATTGGTTATAGAATGTGACTGGGAGGCCCACTACTGGACATGAATTTCGCATGGGAGTTAGATTCCACACCTAGACACATAGCAAATGACTATACCATCTTTGTACCACAAACATGGGATAAGTGCATACAAACATTTAATCTTAGTGAATTAATGCTAAAATCAAGTCGGGCATTAATCTACATCATCGTAATGATGTGAAAATATATTACACCTCAAATATTTGGATTTTTTAAGAGAAAATGTTGTAAGTATTAGATATGTAAGAAATGGGGCCATCATTCCATTAAGTGTCCATTACTACAAATGTATCATAGTACACCCAGAAACTTGTTTTGCAATTTTTTCAAGTATGTGGGACATGAAGAGAAAGATTACCGCGTAATTGACTTGATGAGGGAACACACATTAAATATATACATGATTCACTAGGAGAATGCCACAACAGAAGCGGGGGGTCTGAAATATAAAAATAAAATAGGTTTCAATCAAGGGAACAGAGGAAAATTTGGTAGGAGCTGAGGTAGAGGAAATTTTAGTAGAGGAGGAAGAGGATCAATAATATGTTATAGCTATAATCAACCAGGATACCAAGACCATGACTTCCTGAATATGTGTAAAAAGTGCACATATTGCATAGCAGTAGACCACGTGATAGAAGAGTGTCCCCAACTAGTTGTGAAATGGCAGGCCAGAGGAAACTAGAATCATAAGCCAAATCAAAATGTGCAAAATATATCAATTGAAAGATGCAACAAAGGACCAAGAATAACAATGGTTACATGCGAAGGATATAGAACAGGGGATGATATGAAAAATGGAGGAAAGAAGACTAAGAAATGGGTAAGGAAGTGATGAGGGCCTATGATAACCTTTGATCCTCATCAAGAAAGGGAGACATATAAAAAAAAAAAATTACTTAGAAATTATTGGGTAGAATCAACATCATCTAAACCTCGTGTAGAAGATCGTGCTATGCAAAGAAACTGACTGAAAAGGTAAGAAAGATAACATAATTCTTGAGGAGTTGTGTAGAGATAATGAAAGATGAAATTGCGTCGAGTACATTATATGACGTGATTGATCACTATACAAGAGGAATGGAAACTCATATCACCGAAAGGATGGTAAATTAGGTACCGCACAGGAAGAGAACCAATCCAAAATTCAAATGTAATGCTTAGATTGGGGAGTATGATCTGGATAATGACATCTTGGATTTGGGATCGAACGCAATTTTTTTACCTAAGAAGATATGGGAGTTGATGGGAAAAACCAAGTTAGTATGGTTTCATGTTTAGTTAAGGATCACAAATCAACACAAAATAGTCCCAATTGGTCATTTGATAGGAGTACCTATGAACATATATGGGGTGAGTATCATGGAAGACTTTGAAGTTATTGATATCATGGAAAAAATTCAACCATATCCAACACTAATGGGACTAGAATGGGTGTTTGATAACCAAGAAATCATCAACATAAAGAAGAGGGAGATGATATTTAAGGTTGGATATTTGAAAGTTACTGCACCCTTGGACCCATCAGAAGGAAAAATATACATAGATCCAGCAAGAGGGAACGACATTGACAATTTATATAACATGAATGCGCAAATGGAGGATTATGTCAACTCGATAGTGGATAGTGCACTAAGTTGGAGAAGCATTAGTTTGTGTGAATCGGATTTAGAAGAAGGTCTAGAACAATGGCAACAAAGGATGCATGAAGTGTCAACTAGACGATGTGCATGCATAAACCAATCCTTGTGTTGGATTGGATAAGAGATATGTGATCCACCCATGTATGACAAATTAACTGATATAGGCATGTTTGTAAAGGAATTTGAATTGTAGGTACCCGAACAACAAATGATGTTAGCACCAGATGTTGTCTTAAAGGCGAATCCAACTAGATGGTGGGATGCACACAGAGAGGGGATAAAATATTGGTCACAATGAAATAGACTCATGCAAATAAGGTTTGGTGTTGAGGAATAAGACATTTCACATAAGTATACAGGAGAGAGTGACCCAACAGGTAATGTTGAGAAGTGCAGGGCTTTATGGAGTTCAGTTCCATATATAGAATGGATGCACACATTTATACACACATTGGACACAATTACAAAGAACTGGTATTTGGAATTGGAAATGCACAGGGAGACAACATGATGGGACGATTTTATCTAGAGGTTCAGATTCATGTTCACATTCGAACATGAATATCCATCAATAGATGCAGCACTACAGGCTATTCAAACGAGGATATTCTCAGAAGAAGGGACGATGGAGGTAGTATTAGTGTGTAGTGCGCACAGATCCAATATAAATGTCCATGAGTTATTGGAATGCTACAATGTAGCTAAGGAAGAACAGGATGAAGAAGATCCTAGAAATGTAAAATTACGTGAAACATAAGGAGAATGAGTAGTAGAAGGGAAAGAGCTTGAGTCTTCCACACACACAACCGATAAATACATAGGATGATCCAAAATTGGATCTAGGATGGGGTCTAGGAAGGCCTAAAACTAAAAGTGCTCGGAATGGCTTCAAAACAGACATATGCATAGGCCTCATCGATACGAACCCAATGCAACTTGAACGGGCTCAAACGAACATTGTATGCGAAATATATCATGTTCTGCTCATTTTCCCAAACATGCAAAATTTGATGACTATGCAGTCTGTACAATCCGTACAATGCTGACGTGGTAGATGACTGTATAGGTCGTACATATGTAGAGGTGATGTGGTAGGGTGCATTGGCATGCTAACATGGACATGTGCTGACATGGATAGGTGTAGATGTGGATAGATTGTGACACATGACACCACTACAAGGGTGACATGTGGCACTGGATAACGTGGCAGGTATAGTTGGCACACTGACAGGGAAGACATGTGGCAAATGTGGATGAATCATGTTTGGACACATGACATATTTGTGGGAAAATATCTTGGTGCCACATGGCTCAGTCATGGGATGCCACATGGCACCCCTCCATTGGTCATTGTGGTAAAAGTTATGTGACTCCCAGGGAGTCGAACCTATGACCTCTGGTTCGGGCGATGAAAGGTTTGGTAGGGTTAGGCTACCAGCCCACCTATGGTATGTCTTATTAACCATAGTCTCAAAGATTTATTTAAACTTGTGAAAATTTATATTGGGTGGAGAACAAGGCTGGGGATTATCCCCCAGCCCTCAACACAACTCTCTATATGACCAATAGCACAGAACCTTACCCTAAGTGTTGGCACAAAATTGTTGTGGTTTAATCCATGGTTCTATAGCATTCAACCATGTGTCCATATCGTATACAGTTTAGCACGGATGTGTGTGGATAGGCACCCGATCGGTCGGGCTAGCCCACCAACCAAGGCACTATACCAAGGGATAAAGGCTATGGGTTATAATGGATGCAAGGGTGTGGAGTCATAGGGACACGACCACATGGCCGATGCACATGACCAGCACTAGGAATCCAAGGGCCAATGAACCAGCACCAGCGCAGGGCCACATGGAGGGTGCCCATATGACCAGGGGCCTCCGTGAAGGGGGTTGCACCCTATTATTTGCAAATAGTGGGTTTTAAACTGTACTATATGATTTTAATGGGATTTTCAGCTAGTTTTGGGAGATTTAATCCATTTTTGGAGAATCTTGGGCCCTTTTTGAGGCCATATATTGGGGGGAAGTTGGGAGTTTGTTGCCAAATTCAAAGCCTATATAAACCAGAGGTTCTTGAACCCATGGAGGAGGTTCATATCAAGAAAATGTTGATGAATTGTTGAGGAAAGGCCATTTTTATGCAGGGAATCCATTGAGGAGAGAAGGGCCATTTCAGGGAGCTTTGTTCATTTGTTTTCAGTGTTGTCATTTTTGTTGGGTTCTTGAGATCTGGTAGAACACAACCAGATAAGTTTGTAATCCTTTTGGCATTGTTATGATGTACTTTTAAATCTTTGAACAAAAATAAGAAAGCCTCATCCACTTAGACATAGGCCCAGAGACGTAGGCGAGATTGTCAAACTCTATTATCAACCTTGTTGTTTATGGTTTGTTGTTTATTCATGCTTATTTACATATCTTTATATTGATTTATAGCTGCCATGCTACATCTTTGATTCTTCCTCTTTTATTCAATTCCTAAATGGTAAAATAAATCATGTTTTAAAAACTCAACCATTGTCGTTAAAATATCTTTTCAGATCACGGAAGGTAAACATTAGGATAGAAGAGAATCTGAATTTTGCACATATAGGAGATTATTGGAGTGATGAGACAATAGATAAGATTGGAGACTTATTACGATAATACCAAGACTTATTCCCAATTACATTTTCATATATGAAGGAGATAACTGGAGACTTAGGTGAGATGAATATTCCACTGAAACCAAGTGTTAAGAAATTGTGCCAGAAGCCTTACAGGTTAAATCCAAAGTAAAAAGAGAAGGTGAAAGTTGAACTAGATAGGATGTTAGATGTAGGAATTATTGAATCGGTAGAGGAATCCAAATGGATCAGTCCAATGGTAGTGTAGGACAAAAAGATAGGAGGAATCAAGATCTATGTAGATCTGAGGAAGTTGAATGATGTGTGTTTACATGATCCATTTCCAACATCATTCACAGATGAGGTATTGGAGAATGTAGGAGGATAAGAGACTTATTATTAACAAATGGATTCTCTAGGTACCATTGGAAAAAATTTGTGCATGAGGATCAACACAAGGACACTTTTGCAATAGAGTGTGGGAATTATCAGTATACATTTATTCCATTCATATTGAAGAATTCCCCTGCGGTGTTTTCTAGAGTAGTGGTTGAAACATTCAAGGAGTTCATCCATAAGTTCCTAGAAGTATACTTGGATGATTAGACTATGTTCAGTCTACTAAAGGATCATATAGAAGTCCTTAGACTAATCTCGGATCGGTGCAAACAGTGTCAAATTTCATTGAACATAAAGAAGTGTATCTTTTGTGCACTGTTTGGAATTAAGTTGGGACATGTAGTGTGCCAACATGGACTATTAGTAGATCCAGCTAAGATTGTAGTAATTATGAAGTTAGAACCTCCTACATCAATCAGAAAGTTGAGGGAAACGTTGTGTCATACAAGTTATTACAGGAAATGTATCAAAAGATATGTGCATATCATAGAGCCAATGGAAAATTTACTGAAGAAGGAAGCAAAGTTTCAATGGAACGAGGACTATCAGAAGGGGTTGGACACCTTGAAACACAAAATTGGTAACTGCACCGATTTTGATATTTTTGGATTGGAACAAAGTGTTCCATGTACATGTAGATGCATTGTCCATAACATTGGGCACAATACTATCCTAACCAGGGGAAGGAGACATAGATCACCCAATTGCTTTTGCAAGTAGGAAGTTGTCTATAGCAGAGAACAATTATACTACCATGGAATGAGAAGGATTGACAATGGTCTATGCACTACATAAGTTCATGAATTATTTATTGGGCTCCCACTTTAAGATGTATACAAACCATTATGCATTAAAATACTTAGTCAATAAGCCAGTGTTGGGGGGGGAAAAGTATGGAAATGGATATTCTTATTTTAGGAATATAACTTCCAGGTTGTAGTGAAACCAGGGAAGTTGAATGAAGGAACAAATCATCTATCGTGCATATTGTCAGGTGAAGATGCAGGTAATTTAGATGATAGCTTCCCATATGGACAACTATTTGCAGTAAATATGGTGGATGATTTCTTCTAGGACATCGTACAATTTATATGTAGATGCATGTCTCCATCTGGAATGACAACAACATAGAAGAAACAATTGGTAGTGAAAGCAACATATTATCAGTTGATTGTAGGGAATTTATACAAGTTGGGTGCAGATGGAATATTGAGATGATGCATGTTGGAACACGAGAGACCAATGATACTTGAAGAAGCACATGACGAGATTGTAGGAGGACATTATACAGGGAGAGAAACTGCAAAAAATATTTTGTGCAGAAGGATTTTGTGGCGTACACTTCAGAAAGATGCGAAGGAGTACTAGAAATCATGTGATGTCTGTCAAAGAGTGGTAAAGCCATCTAGAAAGGGTGAAATGCCTTTAAATCCACAGGTTATGTTGCAAGCATTTAAAAAATGGGCCATATATGTTTTAGGACCAATCAATCCCCGCACAATATTATCATGGGCAAGGTATATCATCACTGTGATGGAGTATTTGAATAGGTGAGAAGAAGCATCCCCAATTACAGATTGCACCATAGAGACTGCTACGAGTTTTTTGTTTGAAAATATAGTCACAAGGTTTGGATGTCCGTGAATATTACTCAATGATCAAGGTACACACTTTCTAAACAAGACAATTGCAACATTAACTGAGGAGTTCCAAATCCATCATCAGAAGAGTACCATGTATCATCCTCAGGTGAATGGAACAATGGACGCTTTCAATAAAAATTTGGAGAATGCCTTGACCAAAATTTACAATGTAGGGAGAGACAATTGGGACTTAAGAGTTCCTGCAGTGTTATGGGCTTACAAAACAACAAGTAAAAATTTGGCAGGTTAGATACATTTCAAATTGGTATATGGACATGAAGTAGTGATGCCAATGGATTTCATTCTACCTAGCCAACACATCGTAGCAATCACTGAGATATCATACACTAGAACAATAGAGGAGAGATGGGAACAATTTGTACAACTTGATGAAGATTGGTTTGTTGTAGGTTTCCATCAGAAGGTTAAAAAAGCAAGAGATAAATATTGGCATGATCAACACATTAAACATAAGAAGTTTCAAGTAGGATATCTGATACTACTCTATGAAAACGATTTTATGCAACATCCAGGAAAGCTTATAATGCACTAGTTAGGAACCTATGTGATTCAACAGGTAACAGAGACAGGTGATGCACGGTTGGAAACCTTGAATGGAGAAGTATTTGAAGGAATGGTGAATGGAAGTCGGATAAAACTCTATAAAGACGACCAACAATGTGCATAGTAATCCGGGATGCACTAGAACATGTGTATTATAGTAGTTTTATCACAGTAGAAAGAAAAACAAGGAAAACCAAACAAAAAGTAGATATAGAAAAAATAAAAAGAGTGTTCGAGTACCAAGGCATAAGAACTTGCGCATAAGGAATGGTCATCACACATCAGAATATAATTGTGCCAATTTAGGAGGCAATACATAGATGAGATATACTATGAAGCACACAGATAAAACAACAAAGAAACAATGTGTAGTTTGACAATGACAAGACCATTAAAAGAATTAAAGCATGAAAACGTTCGTTATGAAGCGAGAATGACATGTCATAAAAGAGTCGTATAGTCTTAAATGGTAAAATCCACCGGAAATCATGATGAATCAGTAGTACAAGGGAAAACTCACACGATGGATTTGGTAATAAAGGAGCATTTAGTTAACAACTCATCAACCATGGTGGTGGATTGGACAAGTAAGTTAAGTCAGGATGAGATAGGTACAATTGGCACAAACAGACAAAAACAACAGGAATTCATTAAGTCTAAGTCATTGTTGCATGCAAGAGAGAGAAAATAAAGCGAACCAGGGTGAACTTTAGAGTATCAGAGTCGAGATACAACTACCCATAAAGAGATGTAGAGCTATTCCATAAATTCATCACAAAACTGGAATGACACTGCCCAAAGTTGGAGCACCATCTGCAACAACAAGAAAACATGCGAAGAGACCAGTGGTGAAACCAGAGGTCAAGGAGGTAGTCAGAGCTTCGTCTTTGGCACCATAGGAAATATTTCATAGATATTACCTGCCATCATGGATGGATAATACACCACCTGTCAATGTATCAGACAATGGGAAGTACCCATTGTCGATAGCACCAGTTCTGATTGGTGTAAGTAGTGAAGAATATATGATTGAGAAGATTGTTAGCCTTAAGTTTATGGACCATGATATCAGTGATGCACATAAATTCCCGAAGTTGGCCAGGGAATAATAATTGTGCACTAGGAATGTCCCAGGAACATGATAAATCCGGTTAGATCCACAGGAATGGGCATCAAGGTTGGAGAAAGAAGGAATACTAAACTTGTTGGAGATTTCACATTTTGAGTGGAGTACGGAAATTAATGCCTGTGTGAAGGTGTTACTAAGCTGTGTTCATGGGGGGGAAACTTTGGTTGGATCCCCCAATATCAATCGATACAATGATAATTGTGCATATTACAGGTTTTCCAAAAGCTGGCGAGGATCGAGGACTATTTTTCAACAAGGAGAGAGAGTGAGCCCTCTCTAAGTCAATGAAAGAGAAATTCCAGACATTTAGAGGAAAGAGGGGTCTATATGTTAAAAGCATCAACGATTAAAAAGTGATGTTTATGATGTAAGTATTGGCCTACAAGCTGCTACAAAAATGTCACAAAGATGAAGTACTAGTTGTAGCCAATGTAGTTGTAGAGAAGTGTGTGGAAGGCGTCTAAATGAGTTGGGCCACCTACTTGGTAAACCTATTTTTATAGGCTTGTAGGGGGCCCCAAGAAAATGGCATTGAATTCCATTATTCATGGTTGCTAATATTGATTGCATTGGCTGAGTGGCAATAAACGGGGTATTAATAGAAGATGCATGCATGAGGTAGCAACAATTTCTCTATGAGGTATGCCAATTTATGGAACACAACAATTAAGAAAAGGAAAAATGATAGTAATGACCCATTTTTTGTCTACTTGGAAAAAATTATCTATTTAGTTTCACACACATCACTCATATCAGCAGAAACAATAGAAACATACAAGGATATCACACGATTTAGAGCCAAAATGCACCATATGTATGTGTAGGACAAGAATGATCCAGTGCGCAAATGGTTTCCAACTAGTTATAGGTTGAAAACAAAGGATGTGAACTTGATAGTCAATGAATGGGAGGAGTATTGGAAGAGCCCAACATAGAAGACAGGGTAATCAAAAGAGGATGAAGAACACGACAAAAGTGATGAGGAACAGGGTGAAGAGTAAGGAAAGGATCAAACTAATGGCGTAGGTGATATGCCTGGCTCATCGACAAGCCTCGAGATAGGAATAAAAAGGAAGTATATGGGAAAAAAACAAGTAGGGGGGGGCACGCAAGAAAACTAAGGAACATAGAGAGACCCCATTTTATATATTAACTAATGATGACATGGAAAGAATTAGATACCAGGTACAGGATGCCATAGAATAAATTTGGGAGGAAGCAACAAGGAAGCAAGAAGAGCAAAAAAATAAAGTGCAAGATCAGTTGTGATTACTCCAACAGATTTTGTAAGCAACAAGCATTACAAAATAGCATAGGTCTAGGGAAGGACCATCCACGGGGCCAAGGAAAGAAGCAAGAAGTGCTCAACTGACCCTGACACAACTAACGATAAGGAATACAACCTTACAGATTGAGAAAAATGCGCTAGAGATGCCAATGGGAAAGTTACAAGAGAAAGTAAATGAATTGGGCTATCTCGATATAGTCATATCAACGATTCCCATGCATAGACTACAAGATTTGCAGGAAATCATATTACAGGAAATTCAGACTAGAGGAAAGGAAGTGAAGCAGGAGCTGGTCAAAATGAGGGATGAAAGAGATCAGTTACAACATCAGTATGAGGCTGCACTCTAATAAAAGAAGGGAATTGAAGGCCAAATAGTGGAGGTCATGAAGGAAAAATCTAAGGCCGAAGAAATGGTGAAGAAATCCCTTAAGGAAAAGGATGAATCTTGGGGCATAGCACAAAAAACACAAGCAACTGTCCAAAAGTTATATAAGGAAATTCCATAAATTCCCATAGTAGTCAAAGCTATTATGGAGGAGTAACTGTTAAATATTGGTGAAGTCATTAAGTGCTTCAAGGAGAATATCCAGAACTTAAAGTTGAGGAACATGCCTGGAACACCACTAGAAGTGCACAAAGGTAGGGAAGGAATGGCAATGAAAACAATTGCCAACATTAAGAGGATAGAGGGAGAATGTGAAAAACTATGTGAAGAGAGTGTGTAGTTGTGTACGTAATTAATAGAAGAATCGAAGATGAAGGCCATAATGGCCAAGATAAGAGAATTGAAAGAACATGCGCACCAAGAAATAGAAAGGGTGGCTACACTACCACCAATGGAGCGTATGTCAACCATTTTGGCTCAGTGATAGGAATATGTAGAAGTGGAGAGAATGAGGGATCAACAAAATCTATCCTTCAACAAAGAATGAGACCACTATAGGAAGAAGAAATGAGGGTAATTAGATAATTGGCCACGGTGCATGGTAAGGTCAAGAAGACAATGATTGAATCATAGGACAAAATTACAAACTTGATTGTGCAAGGGGTAGAGGAGATAGAAAAAACATAGGGCACAATGAACAAAAAGGTGGAGGTAGCAAAGGTTTCCTCTCAAAACTTCATTTTGGCATGGACAAGAAAAAAATAGGCCTGAGTGGATCGAGATGAGCCACATGTGAGTGTTGGGGGCATGTTGGACACGAAGATTTGGAAACAATTTTTCATTTTTGATACAGTTTTGGGAAAAATCCTAATTATAGAAGAAGTGCACATAATAAGAATAAAATCTAGGGAGCGCACAGCTAAGGTACATCAGGGAGGCCATAGAGGTCAAGATAAGATAAGTGCAAGAACATGCACACCAAGCAATAGAAAGGACAGATACACTTCCACCAGTGGAACATATGTCAACCATTTTATATCAGTGACATGCATATGTAGAAGTGGAGATAATGAGGGATCAACAAAAGATCCTTCAACAAAGATTGGGACCATCACGGGAAGAAGCAGTGAGGGTAATTGGAGAATTGGCCATGGTGCAGGGTAAGGTCAAGCAAACAATGATTGAATTAGAGGAGATAGAATAAACATAGGCCACAATGATAAAAGAGGTGGAGGTAGAAATTTTTACCTTTGAAAACTTCATTTTGGCATGGAAGAGAAGGAAACAGGCTTGAGTGGCTTGGGACGAGCCACATGTGAGTGTTGGGGGGATGTTGGACAAGCATCTTTGGAAACAATTTTTCATTTTTGATACAGTTTTGGGAAAAGTCCTAAGTATAGGAAAAGTGCACAGGAGAATAAGGAAATCTAGGGAGCGCGTAAGTAAGGTGCATCCAGGAGGACATTGCGTAAAAGGAGGATATTTAGCAGAAGTAAGACAATGTGTTGACAAGAGAATACATAAAATAGAAGAATAAATATAAAAAAGGATAAAGAAAGAGAAGAAAGCGAGAGAATAAATAATGACAGAAGGATGACAGATCGAAATTCCAGAAATAGAAGAACAACAAAAAAATAACATGCAGATTGAAAAGAAGAAGAAAGTAGTTGAACAACCAGTTAACTGAACTGGCCATGCAATGTAATGGGTTTTTGGGAGGAACTAAGCAAGGTTTTAAGCTCTATATTTTTATGTATAAATATGTAATGGTTTGGGACATTAGGGATTCCCTGGTTGCATTCTAATCTTTTATGTTTTGTACTATTGTTAGTCCAGAAAGAAAGGAATTTGTGTCTGAATATCAGGGATGATGCAGAGAGAGAGAGAGAGAGAGAGAGAGAGAGAGAGAGAGAGAGAGAGAGAGAGGATTGCACTGCAAAGCGGCTAGGCTAGGAGAAAACAAAGATGTCCATAATACATCTATGTAAGAACATTACGTAAGACTAAAGCATTGAATGAAAGAATAATAAAGAAGCTAGTCGTTGTAGACATAGCCTAGAGTTACGTGAGCCACGTTAAATCATGTGTCATGTGTCTTTGATGTGATTTCTTATGAAATATGTATGGTTTCATAGTAGATTAGTTTTATCTCATGCTGAATCTTTGGGCAATGATCATAACTCGTAAAAAAATGAGTTTATGCAGTAATTTGAAATATATGGATAATATGAATCTGAATCATGAAGTAAGCTAACACGTAATAAAGACATTATTATGTGAACTGACATAATAAGAAGGAATGAATCGAATGATTTCCTCCCATTCCCTCAATACTGCAAAATCCTGGTTCTCGTAGTCCCAATAGATACCTTGGGTGAGACTTCATCTATGCAAGCAGGTGATGCCAAAGGGCTGGTGTTTGGTAGGTTTTCTTGGTCATAGATTTGAACCTAGGGTCTTACAAATTGTGCATAGTGCCAACAAATGAATTAACTAAAATCTATTCCACTAACTTGGGGAGTTAGGGGGGAACACTAGCATGCCCCACCCCCCCTACAAATCAACCTTGTCCTCGTGAATAGATATGAGGAAATTGTTGGAGAATATCTATTGGTTCCCATGTAGCATCTTTGGGCTATGTATCCTTCCATTGAATCATAACTTCCTAGATAGTGTGTTAGTGAAGACAATGTTCATATTTATCTAAAATTACCTTAGGATGCAACCAAATGGAACCCTCCTTATCCAATTATAGAAGGTTTTTCTGAACTTTTCAATTAGACCTAACCACATTCTTCAAACTTGACACATGAAAGACTAGGTGGAGTTTAGAATGGCTGGTTAGAGCCAATTTGTAAGTCACTTGACCTATACATTTGAGGATAATATAGGGTCCATAAAAATTAGGAGCTAACTTTTGGTGAATCTTCTTATTGAGTGAGGTTTGTTAGTAGGTTTGGATATGCAAAAACACCTAATCTCTTTCATCAAAATGGTGTTCAAAGAAATGTTGATCAACTTATTTCTTAATGCAATTCCGAGCTGATACCAAATTATCTTTGAGGGTACAAAAAATGTCAACACTATCTTTAAGGGTGTTTTCTACCTCCTAAACCTTAGAGAGGCATCACAAGTATGAGATAACTAGTAGGGGCGATTTTAGCAGAACCATGATATGTATTATTGTACCACCAATCAACCAAGGGTAACCACTTGACCCATTTGGATTACCATTCCAAAGAAAAACAACAAAAACAATATCCCCAAAAATTGTTGACTGCTTTCATCTAGCTATCAATTTGGGGGTGATGTTATGTGCTAGTATTCAATTAGGTACCTTGAAGCAAAAATTGTTGGTAAAGGTGGGATCACGATTAGTCATAATGGATTTAGACAAGCCATCCAATTTAAAAATATTTGAATTGTTCATGAAGACTTATACTATTGTGGAGGCCTTTGAATGGGTGTTTTAAGGCACATAAGTGAAAATATTTGGAAATACAACCAACAACTACCATTATCACTAATTTGTTACTTGATTTTGGTAACCCCAAAATGAGATTTATAGAAATGTTATCCCACAAAGTGATAGGAATAGGTAAGGGTTGTAAGGATCCTAGAGGATTTACTATTTCACCTTTGTTTCATTTGAAAGTATCACTTTCCACCATGAAGGTGAAGATGTCTTCTTCATGCCTTCCCAAAATAATGAACTTTTAATAATCATGTCATATTTTTTATAAAACCCAAAATGACCCATTGTGTAAGAGGAGTGTAATTTAGATAACAATTTGGATTTAAATGAGGAATATCAAACCAAAATGTATGGTCTTTGTAGTGATGTTGATAATCCTATCAATTGTAATGTGGGTGTGCTTATGGGTCGGCCTATGGATGGTGGATAATGTGCATGATCTTGGAATCCACCGAGCAATTTTGACATGCCACCTATATCGAATAAGGAACTAGGAAAGATAAGGAAAATATGGACCCTTCCTCATCACACTTCCTAGAGGGAGCATCAATCACTACATTTTTCCTTCCATTATTATAGATAATATCATATTCATAGACTAACATTTTTGTAACCCACTTTGTTCTTCTAGGGATAGCAACCTCTATTCTAGGAAATATTTCAAATTGTAATGGTTTGTTTTAATATGGAATAATTCCCCATAAAGTATCGACATCGCATATCAATTGCATGAATAATAACCAACATTTCCTTCTTATAATTGGATTTTACCAAGTTTCTATCACATCATTTCTTACGAGTGAAGGAGAGAAAGCATTCTTCTTGCATTAACACAACACCAATTCCTATTCCTAAGGAATCGCATTCCAAATCAAAAGTATTACTAAATTTAGGTAGGGATAGGTGTTGTATACATAGCATATTTTAAATCCCCAAAACCATATTTGACATCATTGTTTTGACTAAAGGAATTATTTTTTAGCAGGGCGGTGAGAGGAGCTGAAATTTTACCATATATTTGGATAAACTTCTGGTAGTAATATGTGATACCAATAAAGACACACAAAATCTTTAGGGTATTCAAATGAGGTCAATCTTTCATTGCCTCAATTTTCTTAATATCAATATGCACACCCTCCACACAAACAATGTTTTCCAAATATTCAACATTTGAAGCACCAAAGACACATTTAGAAGTATTAAGGAACAATTGGAGATTATGGAGGAGGTGTAAGACCTAATC